>DWJZ01007438.1:0-12120 GCA_018249125.1 Asbolis capucinus
TTTTTGTTTAATTTGTGTATCATAAAAGCCTTCTATGGTCACAAGGTTTTCGAGCCAGAGGCCTGTTCCTTATCCGAGCCTGTGGGATGTGTGTGCCCGTCATATTGTTGTGCCACTGACCAAAGTTATAAGTTAGAAAGATAGAACTTCAACGTCCCAATTAATAGTATATTATATTTTAAATTGTTCAGTCACATTGCAATATTTTGAACAACCCACCTCTATGACCTCTGCATCTTGATTGAGTATTTTTGTAGTATAATCTATATATTAGTATACTAGATCAGGGGTGAGCAACCTTTTAAATTAAACGGCAAATTTTAAATCTGATTTTTACTAGAGGGTCGCACGTAGATTAGCATTATTTATACTTAATCAAATCTACTTAACATTTAAGAGTTACTATGTAAAGTTTTTATATATTTTCTGAATTTGTTTTCTCTATTTTTATATATTTCATGCGGCCCGCGGGCTGCGGCTTGCTCACCCCTATACTAGATTATCGTCTTTCATTCTAGCTTAGAACAGTACTATTATTCCAGAAGCATACCATGTAGAAGTAAGCCAGCGCAGTCATAGTGGCCCAGAGGATAGTTCCAGTGTTGACAGCCTTGATCCAGAAGTAGTATGTGAGCAGCATGCAGAAGATCGCAATGCCCTCGTTGTCGTAGCTGCCGGCCACCGACCGACTGATGTAGCCGGGTACGATGGCTATCATCGCGGCCGCTACCAGCCCAGCCCCCTCGTCCTGTACACACACCATATCTTACATTGCCTCAAACACAAATATCTTCTCTAATGTTACTACTACGCTTTAAACGCTAACAGAAATATTATTTGTCTAGGGGAGCTGGAAAGAAACATTCATAGCCTAGCGTTTTCCGTCGATTTTTTGATTTTTAATTTAAAAAATATTATAATATTGATTCGCTCAACACTTTTAAATCAAACTCAAATTAATTATTTCATGTAGGTATTTTTAATACACTTGCGAACGTATTGTTTTTGGAATCTAACATCGTTTTGGAATGGCCCATAAGAAAGAAGAAATGGCGAAAGAAAGATACATAGAATCTGAACTTAAAAAAAAAATGGATTCTTATTTAAATTAGAATATTGGTACCTATACACATATGGAGTATTTCGATTTTCTTTAACAATATATAAGACTAGCTTCCGCCGGCGACTTCGTCCGCGTGGAATAGTTACTTTGGGCTAACTTTAACCCGCGACTTCGCTTCTGTCATATATGATTATTGCGAAACTTTAACCGTTTGAGATTCATCGTTTTTGAAGATAAAACTTTGAAAGTTTTCATTTATGCACTTGACTAGCTGTTACCCGCGGCGTTGCTCGCGTGGGAACCAGGGAGATTATTGCAGGAGGATTCTTCGTTCCACTTTGGTCCCATGTTCCTTAGAGAAAACAATTCAGTCCCTAGTAGCTGAACCCGCTACGTCATACGCGAAGGAGTTTTATCCGAGTAACTCCCGATCCCGCGGGATCTCTGGGAAGACAGACTTGTTAGTTTTATATTAATATAATTGTTTAGAAGCCATACCCGTAGAATGTTTTTCCTATATGTTAATCCAAGTTACCTTCTATGTGTGTGCCAAATTTCATGAAAATCGGTTTGGCAGTTTTTGCGTGAAAGAGTAACAAGAGTTGTTTGTTACAAACAAACATACAAACTTTCAAATTTATAATATTAGAAGGATAATTATTGTATATATTTGTCTAAGAATTATAATATAATATGATGACTAATAATAATAAGAGAAAAAACAACAACTTTTTGGAGTAACTCATAACATTTAGGCCCTTATTATTTTCATTGTCACTATGTAGTTTTTATTTTAGTTATTCATAAAACATTGGAGGACTTATCATGATACTTTGCAATACTTAGGGACCTAACATAAAATAGTCAATCTCACAAACAAATGTGGCATAACAAACTTTACTGAACTCCATCCAATATCTACAGTTAAAGTGAAGTAAAATTGTCACAAAAATGTACTGTTCCGTTCAACTATATGATACAATGCCCTGATAACTAAAATTTTAGCAAAATAGAATAGTTTAGCATATAATATCTTTATTCCTATTCATCTTACAAAAAAATTATATTGGCACCTCTCCGAAACCATAGTAGCTTCCAAAAAATGTACACTAATAAGTGTATTGAAAATACTTATGAGAAATAAATAACTTTGAAATACCTTAAGTTCTTTAGTCAGCAGGTAAGTGACAATAGTTGTGAGTGATGAGAAGAACGGAGCCAGGAACACACACACATTCCTGATGTCGATTGTGATATTCAGGAACTGCATTATATTGTACAGGGTTGCTGATGTCACCATTAGCCCTGGGTAGATTGTTCCTGCAATTATAATGTAGGTAGTATAATAATACAATACAAACAACAATTTATGGAGATCAATTAACATTTTGTTGTAAAAATTAATTTGTAACATAAATTTAATTTATGGCGTAGTAATAGAATATAATCTATATAAATAATTTGCTAAATGTTTATTTTATATAAACTTTTAATTACTTTTTTTTTTCTTTAAAATAAGTGCTTGATAATTGTAACAAATTTGCTTGCTACAAACTCAGCTAAATAAGAAACCGAAGAACATGTATAGTAAATAAGAATTATACTATGTATTCTTAATGCAAATAAGTAAATAAATCAAGTATTTGAAGTGTTATTGAGTGTAAGTACTATAGTGTGGGGTAATTTCTGGGACTTTAAAAATATACTCTGCCTTTCTGGCTTGCTTTACATATAAACTCAACAGGGTCAGAATACTACCTTTATGTTAACCCCTCAAAGTCAGGCACCGTGCCCCAGAAAAATAAAACAATACAATAATTTAAAAACAGACATAGGTAAATTTCTTTTTGTATTAGTAATTAAGCAAAAAATTATGAATAATTTTACCCAATTACTGACTGACGAGAAGTTTAGTAATTCTAACAATAATTCTCACTACTTTTGGTGACTTGTTTGCTACTATTACTATTATAGACATTTTTGTATGCCCCTTACAATATGTCCAATATGCCTTCTTGCAACATACAATGTGCCAAAATACAATTATGATATAGCACCATACAAATTTTTGAGTAATTCAACTTACCACCTATGATACGCCCCAGAGGATACCATGCTCTATCATCAAACCAGTTGTGGAACTTGTAAAAACCTTCCTCTGTGAGGTATCTTGTTGTTCTGTAGTTAAAATACGGGTCGAACTCGTGGATTACACTTTCGAAACGAAGCACAGAGAAAAGACGAGTTGCGAATGCTAAAAAGAAATATGTAACACTTTTTAATTCTATTTTGGAGTAAAATTTTTAGCTAAGTAATTTGAATTCATTTTTAGGGTTTATACCAGTGTTTCCCAACCTGTTTATTGTCATACCCCAACTTCAACATTTCTAAAATTTTTATGTCCCTTATACATTATTAATAACATAAAAATTTATTTGTTCACTAAAAAAAAAGGTTAATTGATTTTAGGAAGAAATCACTATGAAACTGTTATTAAAACACTGTAGGTTAAATCGTGAATTGCATTTAAATGGCCCGGAGCAGGAGGATTAAAATCGTCAACGTTTGAATTGCCCCTGCCCTAACTAGCAAATTGCCCCCTGTGGGGCGTGGGCTCCACATTGGGTAACATCGGTCTAGACCTTAAGATTAAGTATAAAATCTGCGTTTCAATTATTATTTGATTAAAATACTACTCATACAACACTGGGTTTACTTCCTAATAATGAACAAACTGATAACGTAATGTAATATAATGTAACAATATTACGTTCAAATTTATTGACTTTCATGAATACTTTTAAATTTTATTGACTTTCATGAATATTTTTAAATATTATTACATACGACAGTATAATAATAGCAAATTCAGCATGCACGGTGGTTTCTGATCAATCCGATTCGACCACGTAAGTGGTAAAAAAAATCGGTCTCGACCCTAACCAGGGTTTAGCTACCCTAGGTAATTTCATATTACGATTAAACGAAATAAATAGATCCATGCTTTCTTACATAAAATCGCTGCCATCGATAAAACAGCCAATTTGATGAATGTTAGCTGTTTATCCGAGGAGAGGTGCGAAAGCCTCGTTTTAGTATGGGTTTCGGCAGTCATTGTTGATCGGTTTTATTGAACACTATTTTCTTAATTTTACATAAATAAATACCACAAACGAGATCGCTGAAAAAGAAAATATTCACCGGCAACCTAATAAAATTTTGGACACAAACGCAACTTCACTTTTTGCTAGCTTGACGGCCGCCGGCGAGGTGACATCTCACGAGCAGCGTGGCATTCCAGCACAGACTATTTATACAATTTGTTTACTTTATTACACAAACAAGATTGAGTACTCACATCGAAAAAATGAGTCGAGTGAGAGATGCAATACCGAGGCTGTGTGTTCTTTTTTAATAGGATGACAATAAGGTTCTCCCTCTACCATCTCCACCAACACTGTTACATGGAACGACTTGGCGCACTATAGTGATCTCTCCTTTTACTGTGGACATCCCTCCAGTACGGATGACACGTTTTGCCTCGTCTTTTGTATGGCGTATTGGAAAGCTTGGATCAAATGACCTGCATCCGTATTTTCACCCGAGTATAATAAAGTGTAGGTGTCTTCAAGACAAGAGTGAATAGGCTTTTTCTAAGTTAATGCGTTTTACCGACAACATCGCCGCTTAGAATCAGGTGGGATTTTAGCCAGGCATTAACTTATAATATGTAAAAAAGATCTTTGTTTGTCAATTATTATATAATTTGTTTTTCATCCTTACCCCCACCTAATGCAGGTAGCATTATACTCGATTTTTTAAATTTTAAATTACTTTCAACCAATTATCTTGGGAAAGCGAAACCTTTTCCCGGGATAAAAAGTGTCTCAGAACTATCAGTGCCATACTGCTTTATAGTAATGGCTTCGGTCTCAGCGCTAACTTTAACATACTAAGGGGTGGGAACTAATCTATTTCTCGGAATAAAATATATTTTATGTTACGAGGGGAGGAAGCGGTTATGAATAAAATATAACAATGTATCATTTCTTAAGCCGAAAACATTTATTTGATCTGTGAATTATTTTTTCTTAGAACGTCAAAATAAACATTTTGTCTTTCGCCTTAAAAAGTGCTAGAATGGCCTTCTTGACCTCATTGTCGTCGAAAAATATCCTTTGCATTTTTTAATTATTCGGGAAACTGTAATACACTACAGCAATAAGTAGGATGTTCCGAGATAACACAAAACAATTTATGATTAACTTATTTGTAACATTTAATAAAGTTAATTTTAGCTTACAAATAAATATATAAAAAAATATATACTGCCCTTTATAAGTTTCACTTGGGTAAGCATAAACGTAACACTTTTTTATCATTTTAACCACTGGCTTTTAAGTTATTTTTTTAAGTGGCTTTTAAGTAAATATTTTTTCGTCATGACGCTTTAATAAAGCCTAGTTGAAAATATAATAAAAATTACCCTAAAAGAAAAAATTACCATATAGTCGGGTACTACATAACGAAGTATGTTAAATACAATTGTTTAAACAAAAGATTTTGTGCCAAAAATTTTTTGACTAACGAAATTTTTGTAGCCTAGTAATGGGTGAACAAAACGAAAGAAAGAGTTAAACAGCGTTGGTTGTGGCTATCTCTCTCGGCCTTAATTTCCATTTGCACAATGTATAACAGAAAATACACTTTACTATTAGTCAGTTATAACGAAACGGATTACTCCTGATTTCGAGAACAATAAAGTGATCCCAGTCTATATTAGAAAGTATATTTCTGTGTGTAACTCTCAAGAACAAATTAAAGCTCTCCATTACTTACGAGTACTGACAGCTGACAGCAGTCACATCAAACGTCAAAGACATAGACAGAGCTGTCAGATGCTATGTCAGATGTCAGTCGGTACGACCCTTCACCTCCTCTCTCGCCCAGCATCTTTTGGTTGAGAATTGACTTTCTTTTGGTCACAAACTGAACTTAAAAAGATTGTAGGTAGTGTTTACGATGTTAGATAACAAATAGTAACTTTAGGGTACTTAATAAAGTTTACTTACGTCTGACTTAAATTTGACTAAGTACGGATAGGTTTTGTCAGTCAGTGACCGCTCACTGTTTCGCATTGCTCATTAGCTCGGTGACTAATCAGATTGAAACAGAGTCCGGTTATGTCGAACTGATTGTGATTTAGTGCTTGTGATAGAAAGAAGTAATGTCGGACGGTGACCCTTCTCTGGAAGAAGACGTTCCGAAACCTTTGTTGGAGAGACCAGAGGAGCATGTGTTTACGCCGAAGATAACTACTCCGATCTTCGCTGGTAGTGTGAAGTTACCCCACAGGAAGTCCGACGTGGCTGAAACGGAGTCCTTTCTATCTGATTCGCAACGTAATGAACTTGCGTTCCAACAGTTATTCCAGGATGGAAATGGGGAATTTACAGAGGTATTTTTTTTTTATCTTTATTACTAAATTGTGTTTTGTCACATAATGTCAACTTCTTTTTTTTGATCATCAACCCAACAAACATTATTAACCTATGGATAACCTTTGTTTTTTTTATTATGCATAATTAGCAAGATAACAGATCATAAAACTGATATTTTCATTATTGTCTGATAGATAAGCTTGATATTTGAAAAAGGAATGTGGTAATTATTGATGACCCTGGTTTTCTCATGTGACCTTGCAAAATAACAAGCAAGTATGAAAAGGTTTGTATTTTTCATACTTATGTCACTATATGATCCTATAAACTTGATAGCAGTCACTATAAAATTATAGATGTTCTATTTATTAAACATATTTTAATCTTGATAACATGTAAATACCAAAACACAGATTTTTAGTGATATTCTAAATATCAGTATTCCCAAATTATTTTTGGCATAAGTATTTCATTATTTCTCTTGCGTACAAAAAAATAAGAACAGTAGAAAACACTACAGATTATCATATATTGTGTAAACAAAACATACCTCTGGACGTACTATGGCAAGTTGCCATAATTATCACAATGAAACTGTTGGGTTCCTTATTGCCACAGAGAATGCCAGTTAACTATTGAAGAAATACTGCAATGTTTAATTGGATTTATTATTGTAATACATTAGTTTAATTAGACGTGATCTTGCATGTATCCAAACCAAATAATAAAAATAATCAGATCCCCGAAAGTTTTGATAATAGGGTGGCTTTTTATAATATAGTAATATACAGACTCATTTTCCCAATATCCTGCGGATGTGACTGATTTCTAAACCAGACCCATTGTGTCCCCAATAGGGTAGCGAAATTTAGTTTTTTAACTATACATTTTCTTCTAATATCAGAGGACCTTGTATAATGTATCTTGCCAACATTCAGTTCAGTTTAATTAAATCCATACTATAGGCTGAATACAAAAGTGAACACTTTACTTTTTTTTCTCAATTTAAAAATGCAAAGACAATGTAAATTTTCTGGAATCGTGGAAAAACAGCTTGTGATAAAATTATAAATTTTATGCCACATAATTAACAAAGCATGATAATCAACTAATTGGTTACTAAATAAATAGACTTAAATACAAGTGCTTGCAAGTGTAGTGCATTTTTTTTGTATCTTATTTTAATATTTCATTTACGGCAACATAAATATCTTAGTTTACCTCATAACTGAGGAGGCCTAGAGCATACTCCATCATGCCGATAAAATGCAGGATGGTGAAGAACTATGGAAGCAACCAATATTTTTATCACCAGTGGTCATCGGCCCTCCTATCCACCATTGCTTAACTTCTCAGTTTCACATAAATTTTGGGTCTATGAATGCTGTTTATAGTTGAAATATAACAATAACTTAATAAACACCACTACAACTAGATTACTGGTAGTTTATTTATAGCCATTAGTAATGGATCTGTTGTTTTCCTTTAGACATCCCACTTTGTTCTTTTAAAACATCCTTTGCCTATAAGAGGTATTATGTTCATTAAGGAAGAACGATCTTTTGCCATGTGTTTACACATTTATTATATTTGTCATCTAATTTTATTTACATTTGTTATATATTAGAATGGTTATAAAAAGTAAATAAAAATGAAAAAAAAAAATACTTTTGTAACTGAAATCCGCTTGATTGAATCAAACTGCAAAAAGTCTATTGTTAACCTGTATAGTAGAGACAGACTTGCTGCAAACCCTGCTACAGAATATTTTAGAGCAGAAAAAATTCTTCTAGCAGCGGGATCCATATTTCTATTTAATTGTTATTTTGGTTTAGGTTTTGCTTAACTTTTAAGTTGGATTTTATTTATTGTAACAAATATTCGTGTACGTTGTCATACAATTTAGTTGCAGGCTTTTATTTTTGCCCAAATTGTTTATTAAAAACATAAAAGTTTAGTTATGTGTATGTAACATCAAATAAATTAATTAAAGTTTCTGCCGCAGCTACACTGTTATTCCTGACCCTAATCCTATGTGCCAAATTTTATTTAGACCCATTCTGTATATTTTGTGTGAAGGAGTAACAAACGTCCATACATCCTAAAAATTTTCGCATTTATAATATTAGTTAAACTCTTTTATTTTAATTCTTTAATAACTGCTAATCCCTTGACAATGCTATATTTATGGCCGTCTTTTATAAGTAATTGAATTTCAAAAAGGTTTTACGTTAATGAGAGCACCATGTCGCTCCACAGGGATTCGTCAATGACAAAATTTGGAATACTGCCAGGGTTGCTAACTTTTCTTACAGTAGGCAGTATTTTTAGAAAAATAAATTGTATTTTATTAAAGACATGTTTGTATATGTAATCTATTTAATGTAATTTTTAATAGTTTCATAGGCCTATCACAGTATACTTTATTTTTATTTAACAATAAAAAGCATATTTAATTAATTCAAGATAATACTATTGACAAAAATATAGCCTGCCGCTTTGCGTTTTACCAGACAATTTCAAAGTTGTTAAAGTTTAGAAGTCATTCAACTGAAGTCCAGCTGGATTTCGGTATTCACATTTATATTAACTGCCTCTGAGGGTAGTTGTACAGGATCGATGATATTTTGTTGACAACCTGTTGGGTCAGATAATGTTGGGTTAAGGTTCAGTTGATAGCCAATTAACGAATGTGAATACTGTTAGCGTTTTGACGACTAAATCGCACTAATATTGCTGTGACATTTGAAAAAACAAGAATTGGCCGTTAGTACAGCATTAAATCCCTCCATAACGGTGAAGGTAGGTTAATCAACATATTTTTAAGTCTGAGAACGATTTAAAAACAATAATAAAAAAAAATAACAGTATCTATTTTTTTTAAAACATTGTATTTAGTGCGTCTTTCACAACTTATTACAAATATACATATATTATATGTATGTATGTCAGTTGCCTGATCACCATAGTAGGTACAAGCTAATGCTTAGTTTGGGATCAGTAGCATGTGTAAGTTGATTCAGAGATATTTATTATTAGTCTAAAAGGTATAAAACTTTGTCTAACTTTATGATTGACAACCCTATTACCCACATGGAGACGCCCAGCAGGGTAGTTAGAAATGTGTTTGTAAAGTGCTCCAGTTTATCAAGAGCTACAACTCCAGTCACTCGTTAGCCATTTTAAGTTCTTCGTTAAGTGACTTTAATAAATTAATGTGGTGAAGTGTCCTGAATCATATCGATCAATTTAATAGTTTTATTGTGAAATTAAAATTTAAAACAAAGGTTTGTAAAATTCTCCTTCATTGAATTTTGTTCTTTGTTTATATTTATCGCGAAAATCCACAAAGAAAACTTATTGGCATATTAAAGATTCTCTACTGTTTCTTAATAACTTTAGTATAATTTAACGGGTACAGTGTCCTACAAATTGCGTGGTACCATAATGTTTCTCGTGGTACCACGGACACTTGTTCCCTACTATCTTTATTAGCTACTACAATTGGGAAATTTTGTACGTGAAAAAGTTGGTGTATCATCCAAGTGAATAGCTTACTCACGAAAAATTAGCTTGTGATTAGCATGTGAGAAAAATGAACCGGGGTACTAGTAGTGCCTGGCAACTTAATGCAGTTACTTGTTAATATGCGTCGATTGGTGACTACCTCGAACAATATATAGTCTTCAAGGATTTAATTAGCATCCGTAATGTATCGTTGGATTGTATTTTAACTTTTTTTTTATTAGAATTCTACCGCGATGGCGTCCGCATAGATTAGTCTTGCATTTCCTCACCGACAGATCGAAATTTTATCAAAATCCTTCCTTCCATACAATCTTACACTCCCTTTTTTTACCAGAGGAAAAACGCATACCCACCTTTGGGGAGATGGGTGGGTTATGTGGGACTCCGGGGAAAAACAGCCCTATACCCACTTAAAATCCTTGGGTCCTCCCAAACGCGTAATTGGAGAGGCTTCGGGAAACAACATATTTTAACTACCGAGACCCCTCATGTGGACTGCTCATTTAGGCACGAGGCCCAATTTGACCCCGATCAAGTGCTGCAGGGACGGCTGAGAGAACTTGGCCACCCCTGCCCGAAGAAAATGAAGGTTGGTGCGATACCGACGACGGTGTAACCCCCCTATTCCAACCCGGTTCAATGGGTTGCGTTCAATTTTACGCGATAAAAAGTGCCTATGTTATTTTTCAAGCTGTAGTCTGTTTCTATACCAATTTTTATCAAAATCGGTTCCGTTGTTTAAGAACAGATAGAGAAGAAAGAAAGAGAAGTGTTTATTGGTGGTTTTGCGACAGCAAGACTCCTCAGTCTAACAACTCCTACGAGAGAGTGTAATTACTCATAGTTAGCAAGACAAGAGTTACTATCGTATTTATAATTTTTTCCGGCCGCGGCTTCGCCCGCGTGCTAGTTACGATAAAAGTAACCTATGTGTTTCTTTAGGGTGAAAGAGGAACGAGTTCTTTCATCTGTCTTCACAAAGTTTAACATTTATAATGTTAGTAGGATTATTAAGGATAAATTGGTTATGGGAATGGCCTGATTTGCCCTTGTCAATGTTTTAAGTACACTAAGTAATTATTAAGTACCCTAAGTAATTACATATACTAATTATACTTGTTTCACCGTCATTAAACTCATATTGTTATTCTCTACACATTGTTCCCTATTGCACTTTGAACAAGGAGTGTTGTACTACTAAGAATATTTGCAAATGTGTTTTGTAAAACGTCTATTTTTAGTCGGTCCGTATAAGTTAGCTTTCAAATCTTTCTGTAATAATTTAGGTGAATTCTTTGTTTATTTTTTAACGGTGTTAATTTTTATATTATAGCAGGCAAATTAATAGATGGGGTTACATGGGCCCCTCGACAAATGTATTTTCTGTTGTTGATCACGCTAACACAAAAATGTTTGGATATTATGTTTATTGCGGAAAAAGAGACGCCATATTTTTCTGCACCAGTATAGCAAGTGTCGGAGACATGTTCGTTCGCAACACCTAGCTGGGGTGTCACTACCGCGATGCCTGACAGAACAGAGTGATATGCAATTTCCAGGGTAGATATAGAGATAAGGTGAAGCAGTACATCATAGAAGCAAGCTTTATTACAATATTTAAAAACACAAGCTTTAATTATAGCGTCTTGAAACGAAGAAACATAAAATTTCATAACTTTATTGTCAACCGTTGAGGAGTTCCCTTGTCAGGAGCCAATCCTGAACGTAGCAGCAGATAATTCTTATCATAAATATGCATCGTCATCAGAACTGAAGCAGTATGCAAAATTTCAGCTCCGTAGTGTAAGAGGAAGTGGGTCTAATTAGACTTGTAAGATTTGACCCGTAACAAACTAATATACTAATATATCTACTAATATATAAACATACACTGCAAGTTAAATAAAAGTTTGTAATAAGGCGGAGGCTCTCAATTCGTCCATATATCTAAATTTTTTATATATGTTACCGGAACTTCATTTTAGTTCGAAAGCTGGTGATTGTCATGTGAGCGAAATGTAAGCGGTGATAGCCTAGTGGTTAAGAATTCGGCCTCCTATTTGGAGGGTCCGGGTTCAAATGCCAGGG
>DWJZ01007439.1:0-12115 GCA_018249125.1 Asbolis capucinus
CTATGGTGATCAGACAACTGATAAACATACATATATACTTTTAAATATATACTTAAATAGATATTTCTATTACACACCCAGATACACAGAACAAATTTTCCTGCTCATCACAGAAAAGTTTGACCTGGGTGGGAATCGAGCCCAAGACCTCCGGTGTAGTAATCAGGTTCACTAAGCACTAGACCAAGCGGCCTGTCTTAATAATGGTTATTCTATTATTAAGAGGAAGAATTAAGTTGCTATAACAATTATTTTATCATTGAACAAATACTCTTTAGCTTATAAGAGTTCTGCCATTATACGGAATACAATAAAATCGAAACTCTTATTAATTATTCTAAAGAGATACGTCCTTTTTGTTTTCCATCGTCAATATATATACATATTTTTAACTGCTTGAAAATCCGCTGTGAGATTCCTCGTGCTTGAGTCATAGACTTGATACTTTTTTTCTGTCAATTTACTTTCACGAATTTAATCAACCAATACAGAGTTTGAAGTAAATGTATTGTTTATATCAAGTACCAATACAATGATTTTCATCCGCAACGTATTTCCTAAGCCCCATTTCATCTTACTGTCCTGTATTATTTCAGCGGCAGCAGATAAAGATTTCCCGGAAAGCTGTTTCAACCGCATTGCATTATTTATTGGGCAAAACTTTGTATTTCCACAACACAACAAACAGATGCTTACCTCACCTGTGGACTATTTTCTTTTCAACGCAAAATAAACTCTACACAACAGGTAATACATCATATTTTCGCATGCTGCCCGAGTAGACAACTTATTGCTTTGCTATTGTACTCGTTGTTGTATTTTGAGCTTTATTTCCTAAACAGAAGAATTTGATTTCCGCTGGCATATGAACAGATAAGTTATGGTTTTATTTTAATATCTCCCTGTAATCGCCTCGGGTAGGCAAAGACTTAGTAACCTACTTTTATGGTATTTGAGTGTGAACGGTAGGTGAGAATGGTTGTTTGTGCATAAATTACTTTAATGGATTGTTAATTTTTCATAAAGGGTGGGTTGTGGTATGACTTTAGTGGTTTACGATGGTGTTAGAATGCAAGGTATATTATGTAACGTAATTTCTGTTTTGAAATGAGACTCATTAACAACATTACACGTAACCCTGAAGTATACCTCTACTCCTGCACATCCAACAATTTTAAAACTGTAGCAGGACGATACCTTGGGTCTATAACCACTGGATATTGCATACTGAGAACATTAAGTTTATTAATTATTAATAGTATCAATTATTTATTATAATATTATGTAAAATGCACAACAATAGCCATGTAAAATTACTCACAATTGTGCTTGGTTATATACACTGTAAGCAATTTGTTGACATGTAAATAAATAAATAAATATACTGATGAGAAAAGAAGAGGCACCCTGAACGCCGGCCAAAATCATGGTTGGAAATATCAGGGAGTGGACAGCCATTACCTCTGACGAAGAACTATTTTTCCTGGCTATGGACATGGAGAGGTTCAAGGAACCAATGGCTAACTTTCAGTGGAGAAGAAGCATAATAAGAAGAAGAATTGATACTCGTTCTTCATAGACATACTAAACAGCCTATTTTTTAACCTTTTGGGAATGACTCTCTTAGCAGTATTCCCTTATTGAACTAAAAAATATATTTTCATGTAAATATAATCAATTTACCTTTGAATTTTATTTAAGCATAGTACACACTACCATATACTTAAACTGGTCATACTACATGGAATAGGAAATAATCCACCCCCAACATTAGCTCTTCGAACTATAATTGAAGAATAAAATTAAAGTTGTTTTAAAAACCTCTTTATGTTATTAATCACTTGATATACTAGTTTAAAAACAATGGAGGGAGACACGAAAATTTAATAATAATGATAAATTGTCTTCAATTAATTGGGACGTAGAATAATTTGAAGAATAATGAAAGCTTTAACAAGGCAGCCTCAACTATGACAGTTAGGAAGAATTTAAAAAAAATAGTTGATCTTACAAGTCATTGTCATGTGACAAGTCATTACTAGTTCTTGACTGACTATACTCGTATTCTCAATCAGTAATTAGCCTTGCTATTATAACTAGTATTTGCAAATATGCTGTTTCACAAGGAGGCTGCAGACTGAGTGGGGGGGGTCCATGTTAAAGCTGACTAAGTCTGGCAAAGGACACTAGGAAATAGGGAAGGTCCTTAGAACGCTTTCTTGCACTAACTACTTAATATCAGACTGAACGTAGCTAAGGCCGAAGTGGGAATTTCACTTTAACTTTCGAAAAGTGTTCATCCAATCCAACTTCGAATAAAATCTTACATTTTGGACTTTCCCCCCTTTACACTGTAATAAGAAAGTCTTCTGAATTCAAAGTTCCAATTTACCAATAAAAACTGTATGGTAAAAGATGTTCTGAAGCTAACGCGTAAAAAATTGTCGTGGTTTTGTACTGTGAAATTAATCTCACCTAAAACACGTACAATGAAAGTTAACATATTCAAGACAAGATTTTAATCAAGACATGGATATATTGTAACAAAAAATAAGCTGTAATAAATATTGAACCTAAACAGGACCCAAAGTCATTGGGAAAGTCACTTAGAGTTACTTTCAAATTATGTTTAAATATAGTTTATGTAATATAATAACTTAACAACTAAAAAGTTTGCAGATGCTCGTGTAATTGATAGAAGAATTAAGTATCTGAACTCGTAAAACTTTCAGTATCTTGTTGATTTGTAAAAACAAACACAACTTTGCCTGAAGGATCTTATTCTGTTTTCTAGTCAAAACGTAGGACACTTTAATTTGAATTTTATAATAAGAAGCATTTCGGTGACCGTTCAGTCAAGAGTACTAGCGTTCTTTGCACTTTCAAGGATGTTTTGACTGCTCCCAATAACAAGCTCGTGATGCATCACAACATTACATTAGCATACACAAACAGCCGTCTTTGAGTCTGGGCATAATTCCAAAGCCTGAATAAAACATCTGATGAGACAATATCGCTTCAAGTTCCTAATATCAAAATATATCAAACAGTTTATGTTCATGTCAAAGCTTTGATGTTAAGATAAACCGAATAATGTAAATAAAATGCAGCCAGCTCGTCGGGACAGTTTACATTTGTTGATTTTAGACATTGCACTAAACAAACACTGTATTATAAAAAGAAAACAAAAACCGTTTATTTTATTTCTGGAAGTTTCGTGGCACCTACTGAGTATTTTAAGTATATGAAAATAGGTAAGGCCTCTACTGGCAATACAAAGGGGTATTTAGACCAAGTTCTATTTTTACTAACCTAACTTAAGCTAACTTTATTTACCTAGAGGAATTAAATTAACCATCAGCAGGTAAATCGAAATTTATGCAAGAAAAAGTCATTGTGATTATCAGAGATACATAATTTAACTAAAAACTAACAATGTATATAGCTCGTATACAATATTCGAACCATTGAATAATACGAAAAGAAATCACAGAAAATTGGTTAGCCAATAAACAATAATTAATCCCGAATTATCATCAACTAGCTGCTTATATTAGCGGCAAACGAAACGAAGTCAATGCCCGTACCAAAGGATTAACCCAACTTATCCATTACAATACAATAGAACCATTATCATAACATTATCGAGGGAAGTAATTCGATGAAAGAAAATAATATTAGCCAAACCACAAACGATAGTCAACCGACTTGTAATCCCGCTGATGGGATTTGTGATAAGAAAGACGAAATATATGATAGCAGGTATGATGTAGAAGATTTGTTCAATTTAAAGATTTGATTTAAGGAGAATGGTTGTCTTGAAAAAAATATTTATGAGATTTTACTACTTACTTTGTTCCTTTTAAAAAATGTATCCGTCTTAGCAGTGGCTAGCAAATTTTATAATATTGACAAGTATTTCATTAGAGATCAATGCCGTTTACACAACCCATATTCTTCGTATTCGGCTATTAAATTTAAAAAAAAAAAAAAACAATAACAGCCTTACAGTGCCGTTCTTAAGTTAAAATAAACACTGAAAATATTTTTAGAATTGCAAAAACAAGTCCGAATAATGTGACAAAGAGATTAGAGAAACAAAGGTAGAATGATACGTGTATTATGCATGTTTCTAATTAAGCTATAATGAGCTCAAACACAACAATGAAGGCGGAATCAGTTGACAATTATGTCGTGAAAAATTAAATACTCGTGGCAGAAAGTAGGAACGGGGGAGGTTTGACCTTAGCATGAGTGCATGGTGTTGTGTTTTGTAATATTACAATAGTAATATTACATATCCGAACTGTCCAAGGTCAGTCAGAAGAAGAGTTTCTTACTAATCATAAATTGTTTGATTATAATACCAAAGTAAGGATGAAGTTGATTATGTAAAGTAATTTAATAATTTCATTAATAAAGTTAATTAATTATTTAGACAAAAACGAGAAGCTCCATTCGAGAATAGTCGTTTTAGTTTATTTCGTGTTCGGTACGGAAAGCTATCTAAAAAAACACTAAACAAACAGAGACCGTAAAAGTATTCAATTCATCTATTGTATCTGAGACATTGTAGTATTAACTTGTAGTGTTATGGGCTACGTGAACCAATTTGCCATGAGCGTTAAACTCAGAGCCCCACTTTATTGCCGACGCTGACGATTCAGCAATACCTATCACAAGGTGGACTTGAAATTATTGTTTACGTTTTATGATATTTGTCATATATATTTTCCGCAACATGTTCAAGTAGAAATAATTTGCAGTGCAATACTTCATTACAAAACATCATTTAAATTTTTTAAAGAGGAGTAAAAGATTTTCAAGAGCAAAAACACCTTTATGTAAAATTATGATCTAAGAAAGCAGAGATTTTAAAAGATAATGTTTATACTTATTTATATATTTAGACATTCACAACTTTTTAGCAAAAATGTATATTGTAAAAACTGCATTGCCATAATATTTTTTTTTGTAAGATGGAAATAATGTATTAAACAAATGTAATCATTTTCAACAACAGCTAATCAAGTTAAATTCATCAATAAACGTTTCTTCGTTCGATAGTTCATCAAGAGGTGGTTTTGCATTTTTTGGTATAGGTTCATTGAACCCATACAAGTCCTTTTTCTCACAGCAAAAATCCTGCCACTACCAAGATCATTATGTGCGTCAATACACTTGAGCCGACCATTATCCTTGCCAAATCCTTACTTACCCCACTGTCAATCTCACACCTCCGGGGCGTAAAATGAAATATCTGGATTATCCTAAATTAGATACGAGGTAACGAGCCTTACTGACGATAATGGGATCCCCTGCCTTAGAAAAACCAATTTCGATTGTAAGGAACCTGTTTGATCACGAGAAACTGACATGCCTGATGCCAATGATGAGGGTGCTGTTATTTATAAGGTTATAAATTGTTTTGAAATACAAATATATAAGAGTAAAAGAACAAGAAATATTTCATATGAATTCATATCATTTCAACACACCACGGCCCACTATTGAGCACCCCCTTCTCTGAATGAGAAGGTTAAGGCCATAGGACACCACGCTGGCTAAGTGCGGATTGGCAGACTTCACACACCTTTGAGTTTTGCAAACTCCCCGGCATGCAGGGTTTCTCATGATGTTTTCCTTCACCGTTAAAGCGAGTGACATTTAAATGCTTAAAACGTATATAACTCCGAAAACTCAGAAGTGCGCGCCCTGGGATTCGAACCCGGATCCTCTAGTAGGAGGCCGAAGTCTTAACCACTAGGCTATCATTGCTTTTAATTTCAACTATGACACTATAAAATTCTTCCTCTCGCAGTTATACTTTAACTTGCTTTTTGAATGCACCTAATGCCAAGTCAAAACAAGAGCATGACAATAGACTCTTACGTATTTATTTTTTTGTTATTTATTCACGTTCCTTTTTACTTTCGTGGGTTTTTCGCACCTTTATTATCGTTAGTTCGTTAATTAGTCTATTGAAAACCTACAGGAAATAATTGATTTGAATTTTGAAGTATTTTGAAAGATGTTTGGAATATATTGTTTAATATAAAAAAGAAAATAAGAAAAAGGGATTATAGCTGGTCGTTTAGTCGCTCACGAGGAGGACAGGTAAGAAAAACTGAGAAACATCGGATTGAGATTATCTACAAAGACGGTCTTTGTCCTTTCTTATATTATTATGCACTCTTTTAAATTCGGATCGTAAGATAACACTGGTTATAGTGCTGTGTGAAAAAATGTGTTTGACTGTAAAATAAATGATGAAATTTTCAGTTTAAATGCACTTGATTCTATCTAAACGGATTTTAACTGAATTAAATAAAATAGTATTGAAATCGGATAAACTTTTTTTAAAGTAACAATGAAATTTTTAAATTTTTTCTTTGAGTTTGATAAAAATCCTTAGTAAACATCTTTCCCAAATATCTTTCAAATACAGCAATCAGACTAAAAGTTACAGATTTATTTTTTGCACTAATATTTTATACCCGATATCTAAAAAATCATAAGACAAATTATGAAAACTTTGCAATATGCACAATGGAATCTTTAAATTATATAGGCGCATAGTTACTCGAAAAATAAAAATAATATTTTTTTATTATCGATTTTTCCGAAGCAAAACACAGTTATTCTTATATATAAAATTTTCGTGTCACAATGTTAGTTACCATATTCCTCCGAAACGGCCTGACCCATTTTTATGAAATTTTATTTGCATATTCAGTATGTCTGAGGATCGACCACTATTTCGTTTTCACACTCCTGAGTGATAAGGGTTGTCCACCTCTAACATTTTTTTTTGTATTTTTTTTATAATGTGGCATTAAAAATTCATTCAACCATAAATTTTTACCCTTCTATCACGAACTTCTATTTTTAATAGTAATTTGATCATTGGAAATTAGCTAGAAATGTTTTATATGACAAAACAACGTTTGCCGGGTCAGCTAGTAGTAAATAATAACAAATATTTTAATTCAAATGAGAAACTATTAGTCAGAGTTAAGCAAAATACGTCACAACTGTACAGAAATAACACGAATAGTGTATATATAATTTGATTTAACATGTCAGTAACACTCGCGCAGAGACACGGGGGGCGAAAGTGACGGGGGCGGTCCTGGGGCCAACAATGAAAAATAATATCGTTTAGGAAGAAAAAGTTATTTTAAGTATGATGCTTAGGTTAGGGATTGTAATCAAACTCAAGTCACTTATTTCTTGTAAGTATTTTCAATCTCAGCGTAAATATCTCAATATCTCAGCATAACACATGGCCATCTGAACACAAAGTAATTTTTACTACTACACATATAAACATACATATTGGAGATCGAATCCACGATCTCCGGTCTGGTCCAGATCCGGTCCAGCAGTCAGGTTCACTCACCGCTACACCAACTGGCCAGACATTTGTTTTTGTTTTAGGAAATGTTCTATAATAAAGAGAAGAAAAGGGGAAAGAAACTATTCCGGACATCTTTTCATAATTACGGACAAATTAATAAAAGGAACAAACTTGAGCGAACCGGCTGCAGCTGATCGGGTTGAAGTTGGTCTCTCCAACAGGAGGTCCTGGGTTCAAATCCTGCACACACCTCGAATTTTCAAAATGTGCATATGAGATGATGATGACTTCGGTGATGGCAAACATCTTGAGGAAACCTGCACTCTTGAGAGCTTTCGATGAAGTTCTCAATGGTGTGTCCTTTTTAAGGCTCTGATTATTAACTACATTTCGAGATGTATTGATCGATTGTAAACTTATCAATTTACTTATTACAAAATCGTAATATTTCTAAGCACCTTAATACCACAGTTTACAAGCAACAGAAACGAATAAAATAATTTTTAAATTGCATTTTTTGAGCCCCTGTAAAAGGAAATACCTAACAGTGCTATCTAAATTGAAGCGACCGAACGTGCATGTGACGCGAGCCACCGCGGGTCGCTGTGTGTGGCAGGTCGGAGCTAATCGCGACAACTATCGATATTAAATTATTTTTTAAATGTATTTTAAATTATGTATATTGTCAACTATGTCCGCGTAGAACAGTTTTTATTCCCTATTTCATTCCCCTCATTTCAAAAATGCTAGAGCAAACTTAAATTGAAAAACAAATTATAATAAATTAAAAGTAATTTTAATTATCGTGTTTTGCGACTTTTTTAAATTTTTTTCGCCGGTAGACAGAGTTGACTAGTAAAAAATGCTGATAAGAATTAAGTTTTGCCCTTCTAAACTCTTAAGTTTTGGGGGTAGCAAAACAAATAAACATTTTTTGTTTCATATAAATGATTATGGAACATTCCATTGATATGTTGTATGAATGTTGTGGTTTTCTAGGCCCTGAATACATAACGTACTCTTATAAATTAAGAGTACATCGTACTCACTTTTAATTTTGTTAATGAATCTTAAAAATATGACGATGCATTTATTAAGACGACAATAAATAAATTATTATATTATGTACTAAACCAATATCAACATCTAAACACAACGTATTTTCATACATATAATTTATAACATCTTTTGTATGAGAAAATGAATTATTTTTAGGTGAAACTAATACATACCTACCTATTTAATTTAATTAATAATTTACGTTAAGTAAAATTTAATATAATTCAACACTAGCAATAACGCTTATTTTTGTCGATATCGTACATTTTATCAACAGAACATCCCTATTGCATTTCAACGATGCACCAACAATGCGGAGGAAAGAGGGGATCTTTTGAGTAGCGAGGTGTCGCTTTACTATTTTTGGGAGGCACTTTCCTCGCAAAATGGAACTCATTTTAACAGTAGAATCGCGCCCTTTCAACACGTATGCTGTCTTATAAGATTTGCGTGTCAGAGCCGCCTGTGTGTGGTCTTTTGTTAAAATCTTAAAATATATGTACATATGTGAGGCAGAAACTTTATATCCCTTTTACGAAAACTTTAAGTCAAGGGTATGTAAAATATTATTACTTCTTTCATCTACGTCACCATTAGTGTTGACGCTTACTTATCCTAAGGTTAAAATTAAAATACTGTATGAAAACGTATACCAACATAAAAAAATTATGTATTGTTATGCAAAAGGTTCAATTTATACATTACGTTATGTATATTAAGCAATAATAATAATTTAAGTACAATAAACAGCAGCGTAGCTTGGTCGGTGGTTTTAATTTATTGACAACATTTATCATATGGGTCATATGGTTCATCCGGCTTGAAGGACCAAAATAAATGTATATACAGTCAATGTTTGGTCATTGTAGTCAGTAGGGCTGGAGCAGCGTGGTCGGCATGATTTAAAACGTAAAACAAGCTCATACTTTTGCATCAAACTTTTGGATCAAGGTTTGTATCAAACTTCATAGTTTTCACACGTAAGATATTTTCCGTGAATTTAACAATGCGTTAAGCACACACACACACACACAGTAAAACACACACACAGTTTACACAGTAAAATGTAAAATTAGCATTAAAATGTGCTGACGTAACAGGTGTTGTCAATACTTTAACAATGAACCCATATAGTATTATGTTTTTCTTAAGGCTCATCGCGTTTGACCTAAGAGCTTATTATAATTATCATAAAAACTTTTCATTGGCCAATTAAAATAAAATTATATTCCGTAAAATACTTTTTGCTTTAACTGTATTTCTTTTCATACTCCAAGTAGGAGATTAACTCAATTTTGGAGGCTTCGAATGTTCTTTTGTGCGGGAAAAATAAGGCTTTCGTGAAGTTTTAATGGAATTTGTGTTAATGTTTCCGGAAATTTTGCTGTTTTTCTTGTACAGGTAAATGAGTCGCTTATTACAATACAAACATTTGGTTACAAGTGCTTTTATGCAAATTTAATTTAATACTGAATTATACAAATCGAGAGTACCCCTGTCAAAAATGTACACAATCCACGATTAACTAAAATTAAAAACAAACCCAGATTCCACTTGCTTTATTTATCGAGTTGAGATTCAACTTAAACTACGAATAAAAAGAGGCATAATTAATTCTTGGAAATGAGGTATGCTATTGTTAATAAAGAAATACAAACAGGACTTATCAACTTCCCTTATTGCAGAACTGTAGCAAACGTACAATCCAGTGCGATATATGTAGATCCATCTTAACGATACTATCGTTAAGCAAGCCTATATTAATATTGCTCTAACAGAAGCTATTATTTGTTTATCACAATATTGATAATGAATACATTTCATTGATTTAAATAAATTACATTCTTGTAAACAAACTTCATTAAAATAGAAATAATTCATTTATTCATTTAATCCAATTTCATTAATTCATTTCTAGAGGCTGTTTCAAAACACAAACCTATTTATATGCTTTTAAAAGTTATTGATGAAATTCGTCTAATAAAATCACAAACGACCGCTTTTATCTTCCATTTCCAATTTGTCGTAACGAACCTCGTTAATAGTTCAATAGCTCATAGCCGTACAACAAATTAACAAAACTTTTGAAATAATTAACGCTTAAATATTTCTAGTGAACTCCAGTAATTAGTAAACGCTGGAGCACTCGAACACCTAATCGTCATTAGAACAATTTTCAGCAAGTCGATTTCAGCAATGAAAGGTTCGTTGAAGAAAACTCAGAGCTTAATTAACCTCATCAATACACGTTCCTCTGAAAGCGCTCCAGTTCGCAATCTTTGAGTATTTCGCTAACAGGTTTTAAATATATACACGACTGAGGGTTAAGTTTTAGGCGGCAGCGGCAGCGTTTAACATCTCAACGCTTATACGTTCATGTCTCCGCACTAGTATTTTATATATCGGTAAGTATGGATAGGACCTAAATAATACCTATAACCCACCAAAATATTTGTGTCACAAAAGTATTATTCTGTCCGGGAATCGAACCCGACACCATTCGCTTTTTCAATACCGCTTATGTTAACAGTAAACGTTCCGGGGTTTTACGTAATTGTATTAAATGTCCGCATAACGGTGCATTATGAACACGATAATGTGGTACGGCAACAACTCATTAGCAATTCATTGTACGAGATAGCTCTGCTCATTTATACTAAAGGATGGCGCTGGATTGCTGGAGTAATGTGATGACCAGTGATGTGTACTTTACAAATTAATAGGGAGGCATTAGAAAATGTTAATGACCACTTTGTCGCTAACGACGTGGAAGGATTGACTTGATTTTGACTTTGAATAACTTGAATATAAAATATGAGCTTCTATACAATCGGACAAGGAAAAAAATCGCAAAACTTTTTTTATACCTATACGTTATAAGCGGGAGAGTGGGAGAACATATAAGGCTTGTTATATTAGGCGTCTTGCTTTACATTGTTCATCACTCAATATAATTTTATCGATCCTACTCAACTCCATATTGAAATGAAAATTAAAATACGCCAATGACCTCATAATTTAGATTAGGAAGTCAAATTACCGAAATTCGCTTTCGTCTGTGCCTTGTTCGCGAAGGTTAATATAAATCGCTCTCGCCTGTGACTTATTCACTTCCAGAACACGAACGGGTGTTCGAGCCGCGTCTTATCGTAGCCCCGCAGGCAGGACTTGCCGTATTTTTGCCAACAACTTCTTTTCACCAATTTTCAGAGTTACATTGTTGTGCTGATGGAATTTGATTCTGTTGTTATCAGCTTAATGTAGCGCAGCAAATAAGTTTTACCATCGTTGAGTCTCAAAAGGCATTGTTGAAGCTTTGTGGGGTGTATAGGCGGTTATTTTTTGTTATTGATTGGTTATTAAAAGAGGGAGGAACAAGTTGTAAAATTAAGAATAGCGAAATTTAAAAAAAAATTAAATAAATGATCTTCCATCGGATGTGATAAGCATGTATATTTTATAAGTATGTATACCTACGCCTACCTGAACAAATGAATTTTGACTTTTTATGAATTCCGAAGTACCTAAATGTGAAATGTATTATTTGCAAAAAATACATACGTTTACAAATTACGTCTAAATGAACAAAGATAACTGAACAGACATTTTGAAACTTGAGATACGATGCATGAGATCAGATAATCTAAAGTGAAATCCAAACGTACTTTCAAAACATCCCGCGCAGGACAGCGTTTG
>DWJZ01007440.1:0-12113 GCA_018249125.1 Asbolis capucinus
TAGTTGAAGCCCGCAAAAAAGTAAGTTCTTTTGTACTATAAATTATGATAAGTATTGAACATTGGACAGGCCGGTTGGTCTAGTGGTTAGTGAACCTGACTGCTACACCGAAGGTCCTGGGTTCGATTCCCACCCAGGTCAAAGGTCGGCGTCATAGATATATAAAATTTCTCTGTCACATTGTGAGTTCCTCCTCAGAAACGGCTTAACCCTTTTTTATGAAATTTCATTGCATATTCAATAGATCTTAGAATCTACTATCTATTTTTCATACCCCTAAGTGATAAAGACTGTCCACTCCTAACATTTTTTTAATATTTGGACAAAATTTATTTTTTTATAACGTGCATATCACGTTCCCGTGCGGATAAGTGGTCAAGTGGTTCTGAGTTTGTTTGTTTATGTTTTATAGGTTCTGAAATGGTAGAAGATAAAGCACTTATATCTTAAGCAACTATGTTCAGAATTCTCTGAGAAAGGTTTTGGTACCAAAATTACATCGATCGGACATATGGTTGATGAGTTATGCGTAGAAACCCGCGCCGGGTACAGCTAGTCAACTTTTTAAATTGAACACAGTAAATCTATTTAAAGTTCCGAAACAACCTCAAGTACGAATAAATTCTATTATCACAATCTTTTCCTTGAAACAAAATGTAAGAATATGCATAAAAATTCGCTGTACGTTCTTAAAATGAGCTTTCAAATTAGTGCCTAGTGAATAATGTAAGGACCACCTAACTCTCGACGTTCTTGGTACATTGTATCAACGCCGAGCGTAGAATGGTGGAGTGGCTAATTTGGTTTTAAACATAGCCCATTTTGAAGAGAATTTCACAAAATCCTTTTGAAATGATTTCTTTAAGATATCTTACAAGATGTTTGAACTGATACGAAAATAGTACTTGATTAACTTTGATAGTAAAGGGATATAATGTTCTATTCAGAATATTTATTCATAGAAAATTCTATCTATTGAATATTTCAAAGTGTTGCCTTCTCTTTAATGTTTGTATAATCTTTAACCTGTATACTTAATACCTGTATATACCTATATACCTGTATATTTAATACTAAAGTTTTGAAAAAGAAATGAGCTAATGTAACTTATGAAGGAGGCCTAGAGCATATTAAACCATGCTGTTCCAGTACTGATTTGTAGAGGATTAAGTGGCCAACCCAAGTATCGAATATAATAGCCGGCGTCTATTACGTATTTTGCAAACGAAAAGCAATGACGAAAATTTTACGATAATTGCGTAGGACTCGTATTTAGTATAAGCAAAATTCGAGTTCGAGTATTATCGCTAATATTTCACAATGACAATCAGCGAGTGTTATTCGAGTGAACGATATGTAATACAATGTTTTTTACTCGGAGCGATTGTCTGTGTTACTGTTGCTTATTGTTTGCTGTTTGTTCGCTGTTTGCAAATTATTTGATAGTACAGTTGTTGGCTTTACGTCCCTCCCAAGCACGAAAGCGCTCATGAAATTATGCCACACGCCTAACTTTTTGATAATAATCAATTTATTGTCAAATAATAATTAAAGTAAAACATATCGGGCAAAACACACGGAGGTCGTGGATTCGATTCCCATCCGGGTCAAGTTTTATGTGATGAGTAAGAATGTTTGTTCTGTGTGTCTGGGTGTATAATAGAAATGTATATTTAAGTATATATTTAAAAGTATATGTGTATGTTTATCAGTTATACGTTCACCATAGTACAAGCTAACACTTAGTTGGGTTCAGATGGCCGTGTGTGAGTTGTCTAAAGATATTTATAATTATAATATTAAACATATCGCACTAGGAACTGGGAGTCCTATTCATCATTTTATGATCACATTACATTTAATAATAAAAATCTAACTTCTAAATGTTTATTCTTACAAAGAGCTGCACGTGTGAAGAGTTCCTTCATGAGGTTTCACAATTTAACACGAAGTACAACGTTGTTTAAAACTATTTATTTTGTTTCACGAAGCCTGAGTTAAATGTTTTTAAGCGCTATTTTGTTGGCGAAAATTTTAAAGTTAAATTATCAAATCTTGTTTAGAAAATGTTACAGGAGAAAGTGCTCAGTAAACCGAGTTTTGTGGGGCTCAGTGTACGGTTCTGTAATAAAATTCGTAAATAGGTTTTCCTTTATTAAGTTAAGAATTAAAACAGAGAATATTAAAAGAAAGAAATGATCCGCTCTGCTGCCAGTTCCGATCGTGCTAGTAAAGTTTTTGAAATATATTTAATCTTTTTTTATAAAAAGAGCAGCGAGAGTTTGTTGCCGTTGATCCTGGACATAACAGAACGGGTATCAGAAGAAGAAAGAGAATGATTACTGGGAAAGAAGATCAGTTGGAATGATGAGATGGTGAGGAAGAAACTGAAACTAATGTGGTGGTAAGTAGGTACGTGCAATGTAATATTTTGTTATCTAACCCATAAAATAAAGATTTCTAAAAGCTTTTTCGCATAGAATATTTTGACAATTTTACTACTGTTGATGGACTCGCTGGTACTAGATTTCTATCTAGATTCAAGATATCCAAAGCCAACAATTTTCACGTAATTATAAAACTTTACGTTGAACTTAATTACAAGTGAACCTCCATTTTTTATCGTCAACGTATACCCCCGTCGCATCAACCGTGGACCCCTGGGGTTGGACCCTAGGACAACTTTGAGAATTACTGTATATACATGCTTGTTGCAATATTTTTAAGCACTGTGAAGATGAAATAATTTAAACAGTACACTCTTGAAGGAACCAGGGTCAATAGTAACAAAAGAATGGTAGCTAATCAAGGACAAGAAAGAAAAGACGATAATATAAGAAGACATTTGTACTTGTTTCTTTGCTACTCGACAATAAACAACATAAAATTAAAAGTTCACTTTACATTTTAAATCAAAAATATCGCTGAACGAACCAAAAAACTAAACGAGTCATTCCAAGTTTAAACTTCGGGAGACTAACCTAACTTGCAAACGTTTTTTAGCGCTGTGATACGATTGCTCAATTGGCGAGAAATTGCGACGGGAGTAAGCTTGCGGAAAATTGGCGATATCGTTAATATTCACCCGAAACCGGCGGTTCACGTGACGACTACAAATAACGGGAAGACAGCCCTATAGATTTATGTTCTGGCGTTTTAAGTGATATATACGCGTCTGCGATGGGTCCGGTGAGATGTCGATTCGTCTGTTTATTGCTACCCGGCATCAAATTACAGGGAGGTTGGTCAAAGGGCGAGAAGTCAGCATTATATTCCTCTCGCTGTCTTGTTAGAGACACCGCAGCGTTGCGTAACTGATTATGCCGTAACCAATTTCAAGCCACACGTACTGTCTTGTGAAATATACTTCACTTAACATGCAAGATAACTATATTGCAAAAGCATTTTATTAACTACGTTACTAAGCCTTACCATCAAGGATCTCATCGCCACTTACCATCAGGTGGGATCGTAGTCAAGTACTAGCTTATTTAAGGTAAAAAAAACTAAAACTTCTCTGCGTCGCTCGCGTGGTCAACAATGAATAAAAATTAAAATGTTACTTTTTAACGCATAAAAGTGTCTATTGCGGCGAAAATATAAAAGCTAGACACATACTGTCGCAGACTTTTCTATGCGCATTTTTAAGCTCTACAACTTTTCCATACAATTCATTTATATATCTCATACTGTTGAAACAGTGTTCTCTAAAAACGCTTTCATTCGACTTCTTTTTTACGCAAATTCGCTTATAAGGAAAATCCTTTTTTCCGGGATAATATATAACCTATGTTACTCGTAAGATTCCATTACACATATTGGTAAAAGTTTTTTTTAATCGGTCCAGTAGTTTTGTAGCCTATTCGACATACAAACAAAACATATTTCCTCTTTGTAATATTAGTGTAGACAATCCACTATTCGGCAAGTGCCGGTCGTCATAATTGAGAAAAGACGCTATTAAATTCCGCAATCAGCAAAACTCAGTCAATCATTTGCATGTAGCACTGAATTCAAATCCATTTGTGACAGTTCAACTCTGATTTTGTTAATAGAAGTCTGCAGAGTCAATTATATTACATATACTATAAGATACTTCATACGTTCTCAAAATACATGAAAGCATTCAAACATACATATATTTTTGAAACCTGGTAAACTTCAATCATTTTAAAAGTGATAACGAAATCAAAACGATGTCACCTTATGATTTGCAAAGAGGGGTATAGTTTGGTACTGTGTGTGTGCCATCTTTAATTTATAATAATTTTATTTAGAATAGATGGATGGGTGGGTGGATGAATTATGGATGGATGTGTGGGTGTATGGATGAGTTTTGGACGGATGTGTTGATGGATGGATGGGTGGATGTTTGTTTCTCTTTCCCGCAAAAACTACTGAACAGATTTCAAAGAAATTTGTCACAAAGACAGATTAGTGTCTAGAATAATATATCAGCTACTTTTTAAGAACTTACGAAGCGGATGAAGCCGTCGACAGAATGAAGTTCTACCCAAATCACCTACTTCATCCTGCCTTTTCCCAAATATATTTGGGTTCGTCGCAATAAGAAAAAACGCAAACAAGGCTTGTTAAAATATTAACAATTAGATATAGATCCGTAATACAAAGAAATACACAACATTTTGTCACTGTATTGTTAACCGTTGAGGCGTCCCTTGTCTGGAGCCAATCCTGAACGCAGTATCAGGTCATGCTAAAAAAAATTCATTGTCATGATGACGGACGGCGTATGCACAATTTCAGCTGCTTACTGTAAAAGGAACTGGAACTAAATTTGCAAGATTTGACCCGTAACAAACTAATATACACATATAATAACATACTAATATACAAACATACGCTACAAGTTAAATAAAAGCTTGTAAAACAAATAATAACGTTCTATCAACCATATTTCTTTTCAAATTCGAACTGATTCTAAGATATATAGCCAAAGCAGTGTCAGCTGTAGACTTAATTCCCAATTATATAAAAGCGATATTCAGTATAGAGTCGAAACAATTAATGCCTATTCAATATTTCAATACAAAGGCTTGACATCAATTAACAAAGAAAGCAAAAGCAAATAAATTGGTACGATGCGATGAATTCAGAAAAGTTGATCTCGATACTGATTTATTATAAAGCAGGCAAAGTGCTCTTAAGATTCCACTGATGCAGAATCTTCTGTATGGAAATGTTTGATGTCGTCTTTCCGTATTTGTGATGAAAAATAAAGTTGTTCCTATTTGTACTAGCTTTTATTTAACTTGCAGTGTGTGTTTGTAAATTCGTATGAATGTATATTCGTTTGTTACTCGTAAGTGTTCGAGTCAAATCTTGCAAGCTTGATTAGACCCACTTCCTCTTACACTACGGAGCGGAAATTTTGCATAGTTTTCATCCCGATGACAATGCATTTTTATAACAAGCATGACCTGATACTACGTTCGGGATTGGCTCCAGACCAGGGAACTCTTCAACGGTTAACAATACAGTTATAAAATTTTGCATAAGCTTTGCTGATGGCAATGCATTTTTATGTTTAACAGGACCTGGTTCAACGTCCAGGATTGGTTCCAGACAAGGGAAGTGTTCAACAGTTAACAATACAGTTATGAAATTTTGCATAAACCTTGCTGATGATAATGCATTTTTATGATTAACAGGACCTGGTTCAACGTTCAGGATTGGCTCCAGGCAAGGGAACTCTTCAACGGTTAACAATACAGTTATGAAATTTTGTGTGTTTATTCGTATTAAGGCTCTTTAATTAAAGCTTTATTTGTGTTTTTAAATACTTTAATAGACCTTGTTACGAAAGCTCTCAACCGCGACAGCATACATACATATATACACACGATAACGTATGCTTTTGTTTCGTTTCAACGGTTTTAGTACTTATTAGTTCAACGAGGTTTTTGTAATTGAACATGTTTGCGATATAACCTTCGATTTTTTAACAATTTTCAGTGTTGTGAAAATAAATATTTTATGAGTACTAGAAAATGACCTCGCATCGCTTCTGAAGAACCCATTACTACAAAAAAGGAGTTTTTGTGACAGAACTGTAACAGTTAGATATATAGTTTAGAGAATTTATTTATAGATATTGATATCCATTACAAAAATTTTGCTACATTGTCTGGTTCCCTTGTCTGGAGCCAATCTTTAACACTATGTCAGATCATACTTGCTATAGAAATATGTGGATATCGGGTCTATATCAATATCAAAAATTTCAGCTTCGTAAGCTAAGAAAAACTATTTCTAATTCAACAACAACGAACAAACCAAAAAACTAAACTATACACGGTAGATAAATTAAATCTGTAACATAAAAACTCGAAAATACGAATAACATAAAATCCATTTTACATCTAAAAATATATGTCCAAACAAATTGTTGGAAGATAATCTTGACAAGTAGAAGTGGTTTAGGTAACTTTAAGTAACTTTTCTGGGACGTTAAGCCTTTCCTAAGGAAATTGGTAACGAGAATATTCCGGTCATGTAAGGGTTCCTTGTTAGCGGCCAAGAAATTTTCCCCTCTGACACGGCTTGTTTCTTAAATCATTCGACACCTGGGCCAGTGAAAGCGAGAGGCGATACAAGCGATACTATAATGTTATAGTACCTGAAAGGCAAGAGCCTAACGAACTCACAAACGGAATGTCCTGGGTTGAAGGCCTGCGTGCGCCTCTTATTTAAAAAAAAAAATTGTTAATTATCAGTTTGTTCGATGAAGAAAAATATTGCGCGGACACCTGTGAGTTTTCAAAGTTTGAAGTCTATCAAGCTGCCCTTGGCCAGCGTGGTGGACTATGCATTCATACTGTGAGTGGAGACCAGAGCCTAATGGGACAGTAGCGAGACAACGATCACCTAATAAAACGAGTTTACTTCGGTCCAACTAATGTGGCTGCAACATACAGGACCCGCTATCATTGTTAACAATGGAATATGTATCACTGGATATAATTAAATGTCTTGCGAGACAGCGTCGACACTGCGCAACGACTAGGACGAATAACCTTGTTCAAGTGAAGCGCTGGGGCATAGGCCCGAGTATAGACATGCCACGTGCCTCTCACAAAAAAAAGGCTGTACCCTCATACGAGTATATTTGTTATTAATTCATTTATTTAAACTCTTTCTTGTTTGTTAATTATTTGTAGATAAATATCTTCGGACAAATCACACAGTTTATAATGGCATCTTTTTTTAATTTTGTTACTAATAAAGAAAAATGTTATAAATTTGTGTATTATGTAAGGTGTCAAAATGCAATTAAAACAGGCTATTTTAATTTTTATAAGCTTTTATTTAACTTGCAGTGTATGTTCGTATATTATTAAAGTTAAATTTGTTTGTTACGCGTCAAATCTTGCAAGCTTAATTAGATTGCATCTTACACAACGGAGCTGAAATTTTGCACAATGCTTCAGTTTCGATGACAATGCATTTTTATGATAAGCATGACCTGACACTACGATCAGGATTGTCTGTAAACTAGGAAACTCCTCAACGGTTAACAATACAGTAATGAAGTTTTTGTATTTCTTTGTATCAAAGTTCTTAAAGATTGTAATTTTAAATATTTGAATAAAGCTTGTTTAAGTCAACGTAGCATACAAGAGTATAGTAAAGCAAGTGTACACAGCCGATACTTTTTTCACACGCGCGAACATTGTCGATCGCGGACATTAATGTCAATAGATGGGACGTGCGTGAGCTATTTATATTATAGCCACTTTATTCCACCGACGGCATATTTTTGTTGCGTCGTCGACAAAATGTTGCCACATAACACCTTTATTTAACAACCGGGCTTGTTTATTTAGGGGAGCATGAAATAAAATAAGTGAGAGGTGAAGATAAATAATTCTTATTTTTGTCTTATAAATCCTTTTAGTGGATAAAAGAATGTCTTCAATTTTGGTGGAGTTTTTGTGGAATCAAAAATAACTAATAGTGATTCGTTTTTGTTGATATGCAAACCATACCAAATAATTAGTTTCAGAATGAACGAGAGTTTCGAAACTTCATACAAATAATTTACAATAAGCATCAATGCGCGAAGTATAGTGTATTTTTTATTTTATGCTATTTTGCTACACGGCCTAAGTTGTTATATATGTATAATAGAATAAATAATAATAAATTTGTGATGTTCATGAATGTACGCAGTATCTGAGCGAAAACAGGTCCCCGGGCAGTGTTTAACCAGAGGAACAAAATAGATTTTTTTTGCATTTAATGCAAAAAACCATATTTTTTTTTATGCCAACCTATTTTTTATCCCAATTTAATTCAAGACTCATTGTGTATAAATAAATAAAATAAATATATATATATATCCGTCCTTTTTTATTTAAAGTTATGTGCGTATCATTTGTTCCGGTTATAAAAAACGTGGCGGAAATCTGTACGCCTGAGAGTTCCCAACAAAGTTGTAGGTATATGATATCTACGAATCGGCACTTGGCCATCTCTGTGGACCCGAGCCCAATAGTGGGACATCTATGGATTACAATGATAATTTATTATTTTTATACTTTACCCGAATTTCTGGGGTACCAGTTGCCTCCCAAAATTCCCCTCCATTCCCTCACAATAAGTCCATAGTGATCCTAGTATTATAAAATTTGTTTTTTTTTTTTCTGGTACTCTAGCAATACAGTATAATACAGCAAATCGAAGGTTGAAAATACTTGTACAATCTTAATGTTATATAAAAGCCGCTACAAAAGTAGCATGCAAGAGTATAAAGAAAACAGTCGTAACCCAGAATCAGAAAACTAGATCCTCTTTGTAAACCAACACTGACGGTTGAGTAATTGACTTGCAAAACGGACGGCGCCGTGCCGTTCCCATTGTTAAGCACAACAGCTATGTTAAAACGGATTTAACTCACAAAATACGGATTTTTGCTTATGTACACGGTTATATAATATTCGGAAATTAATATTTGTACCCATTACTAATTAACCTTTATATTATTACAACGTCCACGAGTCTGGTTCTCCTCGATGGTAAAGAGACTATAGAAAGAGCCCTGTTAGCAAGAATTGCAAGCAGCGAGCAGATAGAAAACAATTAGCAATGACAGCGTAGACTATCGCTGTGTCAATAAATATGGTTTTACAGTCATGATCGCTTGCTCGACGCTCGTTGATTGATAAGTACTATGCACTTTTTGTGACGAAGCTAGCGCCAATACCAATTATGTTATAAGATTATCGGTGATGCGTAATGCAAATTAGTACAACGTGCAATTGTCGCGAAATTTTCGTAATCGCTTTCCGATTGTAAGATACGGAATAAATCTCTTTGACTCATTGGGCTGTTGGTTAAAGCTATCTATCTATGTATATTAGTTTGTCATTAATACATCTCTCTTATTTGCTCTGGGCTAGGATGGACTAGCTCCAGAATTTTTTCTCCTAATATACATATAGCCAGATAGTTGCCGAGAGGGTTTTAACGAGTAAAAATGTCCTTCGTGAAATAATAAACCATAATATTAAGTTTAAATCGGTTATGTCATTTATGAAATATGTTAGAAATACCTATGCATACTTGCTGCTGACAAATATTCTAAAAATAATTGTTATACGTTTTAAAACAGTTTTTCACAAATAGCTTTCTTAACCCATCACTTGCGATGCCTATGTCTGTGAGACCGGGTAAAAGAGTTCGAAAAAATAAAATATGTTTTACGCCGTTCACCGAATTGCATTGCAATTTCGAGTTTCGGGCTATCTTATTTCATGCTTCCTGCCGCTGGTCTGATTCGCATTAGCGACATAGGCGTACGTTACAGTGTTAGAACCAACCCGATCTGAGAGACCGGCGGGTCTATTACGTACTTGCAAACGGAAAGCAATAACGAAAATTTTGCGGTAGTCGCTCGTAGATTGCAAATTCGTGTTACGTGTTACAGTATCAATCAGCGAGTGTAATGCGAGCGATCGCCTATAATACAATGTTTCTGACTCATAGCGATTGGCTGTGCTATTGTTCCTTGATCGTTTGCTGCATGCTCGCTGTTTGCAAATTTTAGGTAATAAGACTTTGGGGTCACCGACGGTGTACGTCCAAATCACGTTAGTAACGTGGTTATATAAACATCGAGAGCTTTATTAAATCCGTAAAATAAATACATATATTATAATAAATGATTAGAGATGAAAGAATTTTCATATTTATTTTATACCTTCAATGTAAATAAAACCTTTTATATTGTTATATATGTAAATACATTCAAAAAGACTCTTCTCTTGATGTCGTATATTAATAACGTTATGTTTGTATGTTCTGTTTCCAATATTCATGACGTGAATAACGAAATAAATTATGAGCTTAATATCATTTTGATATACTTTTAGGATTATCCGGAATTAATTCCGTGCGTGTTTTTATGAAATATCAGCTGAATTATATAAAATAAATACTAATTATTTGAACTTACGACCAACCTGTACTATTACATTACTTATGCACGTATATATACTATATATATATATATTTGTATTTTTGTATGTTTGTAATGAATATACTCAAAAAGTACTGATCCGATTTAAAAAAAAATTTTACCATTGGAATGCTACATTATCACTGAGTGATATAAGCTATATTAATATGTAGAAAAAAATAGGAATCCTTCATAATTTAACGCAAGGAGTAAAAATGAGAAATGTTTACTCTAACTTTGTTTCAAAATAAAAAACACGAAATGTCCACCCGTGCGAAGCCGGGGCGGGCCGCTAGCATTTACATAAAATTATAACAGATAACGAAAACGTAATTAAGTACTCATTACCAAATGAAATTCATAATATTGCTGCAATTTGTACAACATTTAACAACAAATTTCAGTAGAATATATTCATTTCATTTAATTGCTGCAACAAGTATTAATATGAGGTACGTAAAATTATTGTCATTGTGAATGAAATGAGAAATTACTCTGAAATCGTTTTGCAGAGGAAATTCAACCATAATTCATTATTTAATAGGGTTCATTAACCAATAGTAGGTATTATAAAATGCTGTATTACTGAAATTAGTTTCTTAGTAAATGTTAAAACACATCTTTTATATAAAAATCAATGCCACTTTTCGTTATAATTCTATAACTCAAGAACGGGCTCACCTATCTAAACCAAATATTTAGGCTTTGTTCAGACTATTTAGTAGATAGTTTATGTGAAGTTTACACAAAATCGGTAGAGTCTTTCATTTATCATATTGTTTGTATTTGTAAATAGGGATTTTACTGTCAAATTGAACCTATTCAGTCCACGCGGACGAAGACGCGGGCGGAAGCTAGTATTTTATAGTAATCTAGAGTATTCCGCGACTATAACCGCAAAGAACAGATTTCCTGCCCTACTTCATCACCCCGCAGGTTGAAATTTCAAAAACGCTTGACTAAAATGTATTTATTGTTTAAACAGCATAAATCCGAATTCATGGCTATATCTTCAATAATAAGAACGTCCATACAGACGGAGAAACTAAACTGTCAGTTGCCATCAAAAATAGCCATTATTTTAATAAAATCGATTCAATAGTTGAGGCGCAAAAGATTAAGGAATTAGGTAAAATATAAGGACAGTTAAATTTTTTTCCAGTTTCTGGTAAACTTTTAAAAAGTCTCCAACTTACATATATATATGTATATATATATTGTATGTGTAAAAACATTTTTTTATATGTCTATCGACTGGCTCACGATAATACCGTATATTTACCAATATACATAAATTATTTGAATACAACTACGTATGCTGTTTCTAAATCGATTTTTATAAAAATTTTTTGTTATCGACAGTACCTAGTGAAAATTAAAAAACCTTAGTGTGTGTCAAATATATTTTATCAAGAACAACACCGACAGGGCGACAGCTGACGTATAGAAAAAAAAATATTCCGTGGCCATTTATGTATTTATAACTATTTTGGTTTACTCACTGATGTAATTCATATATAGGCGGTAAATTTCCAAATATAATTTTAAGTTCAGTATTATTGAGCAACGCTTGATTTTTGCCATTATTCGAATCTTCTTCGGCCATTTCTTCTAAAGGTTGTTTGAACATCTG
>DWJZ01007441.1:0-12113 GCA_018249125.1 Asbolis capucinus
TGAATTCTGTACGTAAAAAATAAACGAAAACAGATATATTTTTGAAATTTTTGGTGGTTTTTGTTCTGTCTATCTGTCCGTTGCTCGTTTTCATATAAAAGCTACTGGATAAATATTGACGAAACTTTGTATGTCCTCGGATTTGCTCGATATTTGGAAGATCTGTATATTTTACGTGGAACCCAGAAGCCCAGCTTAACCTTACGACACATGAATATAAGGCCATACGAAAAGTTGTATAGTGCGATGAGTTCCTTCTGATGACGCAATAAGATAGGGTATACATATATTATCCCGAAAAATAAATATATTTCTTCTGGAAACTGGTATCTGTTAAAAAAAACAAGCGTTACGATCTCGTAGACTGTCGGCTCATATTAACCGTAAGTGATCGTGCAGATTCAGCTAGAAGTGGATTAGTGACCTATAGTGTTGATATGTCACCTGCGACAAAAAACACTTTATAAAAATAGATGCGCCACGATCTCGTAGACCGGCGGCTTGTATTGACCGTCAGTGATCATGCAGATTCAGCTAGAAGTGGATGAGCGACTGTAGTGTTGATACGTCACCTGTGATAAAAAACACTTTATAAAAATAGAAGCGCTAGAATATTGAAGACTGGCAGCTCCTATTGACCGTAAGTGATCGTGTAGATTCAGCTAGAAGTGAATGATTGAATATAGTGTTGATATGTCACCTGCGACAAAAAACACTTCATAAAAATAGAAGCGCCACGATCTCGTAGGCTTGTATTAACCGTTAGTGATCATGCAGATTCAGCTAGAAGTGGATGAGCGACTGTATTGTTGATGTGTCACCTGCGACAAAAACACTTTAAGAGACTTTCGTGCGCACTTAGTACGTAGGGCATTAAAATCGGTAGGCTCAAGCCCAGCACTGGGCTTGATTAATAAGCGATAAAATCTTAATACACAAGTGTGTGTATACTTGGTTTCCTCGCTAGGGGATCGCGTGATCAAACATTTACAAAAACCTTGATACCTGGGACTTATCGATCAAACGACGAAAATAGTACAATATCGTCTAGCGCACAGAATATTTGGTAATGGGATGGCAAGTAGAAGATTAATGTTCGTAATAAGGGCCTGCAAACGAATAAATATCGAAACAAAGAAAGGATGAACGGAAAAACGAATACATCAATGAATAATCGACTGAAGATTTGGAATTAAATTATTGTAAATGTATAGTTGAAGAAGCTATAACCTAATGGTTTGAAATGAAATGAAATGAAAACTGTTTATTTCGTCTTAGAAACCAAAAGCTCACTTAACGAAATTCAAAATTTTACAATACAAAGTCAATACAAGAGTTCAATTAATTAACAAAATAATTTAAAAAAATCTTTGAAAAATTGATAAAGCTAAAGTCTGGATAGATAATACTTATCTGTCATCAGCTTTATAAATAATGCAAACTTAGGATTATGTACGCTAGTGTAGGCCTATGTATGATAAAAAAGCATTGTCATCAGGAAGAAAACTTTATGCAAAATTTCCGATCCGTAGTACAAGAGGAAGTGGGTCTAATTAAACTTGCAAGTTATGACCCGTAACAAAGAAATATACAAATATACTAACATACTAATATACAAACATACACTGCACGTTAAATTAAAGCCTGTAATACCTATTCGAAATGCCGGTTGGTCTAGTGGTTAGTGAACCTGACTGCTACACTGTATGTATTTATGTATGTATGTATTTAAAACTATATTTATATGTTGCGTCAGTTATCTGATCAACATAGCACTGTCTAGGCCTAGTTTGAGGTTAAATGGTGAGTTGTTATACGATATGTATTTATCTTACAAGTCTTTACTAATAATAAAACTGTAACGGAGTCAGTTCTGTTCATTAAGTATTTTTTGAAAATTTTGATGCAGGGAGGCTTTGTTATTGATATAAAGACCAAAACTTATTCTTTTTGGATTTATTGTCTGTCTGTTCGTTCACGCAAAAGCCACTGATGGGACTTGGCATAGTCGTAGTTTAAAACCCGACAATGGTTATAGGGTATGTTTTATCCCAGGAAATTACTTAGTTCCCACATGATAACAGGTTAAACTTATTATGGCATCACCGAAACCAATGGGCCAATTTAGATGAAATTTTGCATGTTTGTGGCGTATGTAAGGAAAATTGTTATAGAATACTTTTCATCCTTGAAAACTGCTTTGTTCCGGTGAGATAATAGGTTAAAATTAGTATGTCAACTCTAAATCCACTCGACAACTCTTCTTCCGAAGTTCGCTTCTGGGGCAATTTCTACATAGTTACCAATAAAAATAGTCGCAGAAACTAGAAATGGCTACGTTCAGCAATTGAACCCTACTACTATATTGATAGGCAAAAAGTTTGTACGTTTGCGCGCCCTATACATTTTTTATTGGCACAGCCAACGGTTTATTCGTTCGTACTTCTATCCTGTTTCTCCTAACAGCATTCTTTATTCCAAGAATTCCATCTCTCATCGATTAAAGCGTCATTCAATCAGATACCCATTATCCTGACAGACGGACCTGCTTTCATTTAATGTTATTGACAGTTTCAGAAATTGATCTTGATGTTACTGTCCTTTAAAGATAAGGTCATTTGACAGGAATAAGATTTTTATATAAATGAGATTATATTGAAACCGACAGCTGTTTTTTTTTTCTTTCAATGCGCGTTCTGGATGAACCATTTAAGGGTTGGTAATTAATGTTAGAGATATTTGTGACAGATAAGTATTTATTCTCGGGTCATGTGGGTCATTAGTGTGCTCTACGGTGAGAGAGGGCATAAGCTATAATCACAAGAATTTTGTTATTTAATTGTTAAATTATTTAAGCGAAATCAATAAAAAATATACACGTATAAGAAACAGTGAACAGTTTCAAACAGTAAACATTATGAAATATGTTTCAGCATGAACAACGAGTGACCGGATTTGGCGGTAGTCAAACTAACAATAGAACATGACACTGATTTTAAGCGCAGCCGGATGTTAGACCGGCATTGTGAAGACGAAGGGCGTGAATAAAAATATTATGCTACGATAACAGAATATTGGAAATACAAACATACGGTTTATGGACGTAAGCTAAAGTTCGTTAATGTGAGAAAGGCAAAATAAGTAGGATAAGTATTGATAAGTAAAATCTACAAAATGAATATACTCCGGCCACGCATCGAAAATAATAGGATGTTAATATACTTTTCGAATCGTGGCAATGATATAGTAAACTTTGAAAAAAAGCTTACAGTGTATTCTATCTTTAAGTCTTTAATAACCTCTATTCTAATTTAATATAGTTGTATATATGTATCTGTCCTTCTAAACGATGACAAGCAGTACTACCGTTTTACGTTAATCGTTAGCGAATGTGACTGCTACACCGAAGGTCGTGGGTTCGATTCCCACCAAGCTCAAACTGTTCTGTGATAAGCAGGAATGTTTGTTCTGTGTGTCAGGGTGTAAATATAAGTATGTATTTAAAAGTATATATGTATGTTTATCAGTTGTCTGATTACCACAGTACAAGCTAACGCTTAGTTTGGGGTCAGATGGCCGTGTGTGATTTGTCCAAAGATATTTATTTATTTCTTTAAATGAAAAGAACCCGCCAAGTTACGAGCTCGTAAACTCCAAACATCTGTAATTATCTCCTCTACTTTCGTTGAAAAATAAACATAATTAGTGCCCCACAAAAACTGGATATCAATTTAAATTTTCAAGTGACATTTTCCATGTAAATGGACGTAACTAAACGAATTCTATTAATGGTGCTACCTCGAACGGATAAACTCCAACTCCTCGGCTCGCGATGAAAAGGAAAATTGTTCTAAACTCAAACAAACTTCCTTCAAAGCGAACTTATTCCAAGAGCCTGCAGACTTAGTTATAACAGTTGCCTAATTTTGGAGTATCTTGCGCATCTAAAATGGCGGATGTACATCTCGAGGAACTGGTTGCATCGTGAGATAATAATAAGCGATATAAACGAACTTGAGAGTTTGCGTTTTTTTTCCGGATCGATCATTAAATGGCTTCAACACAAGAGTGTACAGTATTTTACTATACCTTAGCCACAATTTAGAAATATTTTTTAACGTATAAACTTGTCGAGATTGTATAAAATATATAAATAAATCTTTGGACAACTCACACACTGCCATCTGAGCCGAAACTAAACTGAGCCTAAGCCAACCTAACGCAGCTCGTGCTATAGTGATCAGACAACTGATAAACATACATATATATTTATAAATACATACTTAAACAGATATTTACACCCAGATACACGGAACAAACTTTCCTGCTCATCACAAAAAAGTTTGAGCTGGGTGGGAATCAAACCCACGACCTTCGATGTATCAATCAGGTTCACTAACCACTAGACCAACCGACCTGTCAACTTACTTTTCGAACCGTAGCAGCCGAGGTATAAGTAAAGTACCTGTTTACCTTTAAGTAGAAGCGTAGTCAAGCAGAAATACATATATTATATGTTAATATTCCTATTTTAACACAAATTAGATGTCACAGACAGACATAGTTACTTTTCATTGATGTATTTTTAAAAACAAGCGTACTTTTAATACCAGTTAGGATCAGGTGTATTTTTAATACTGTTCATAAGTGTATTTTTAATACCTTATAAGTGTGTTTTAATACCGTTCTTAAGCGTATTTAATGCCGTTCACAAGCGTATTTTTATTACCGTTCATATGTATATTTTTAATGCCTAATAAGTGTATTTTTGATACTGTTAATAAGTGTATTTTTAATACCTAGTAAGTGAATTTTGAATACTGATCAGAAGTGTCTTTTAATATTTTATAAGTGTGTTCTTAACACCGTTGATAAGCGTATATTTAATACCGTTCAAAGTATATTTTTTTATACTTAATAAGTGTATTATTGATACTGTTCATAAGTGTATTTTTAATACCTAATAAGTGCATTTTTGACGCATGCGTAGGTTTATCTGTGCTGCATGCTTCATGGTAGGGAATAGGGTAGGAGGAAACTAACTACAGAATTTATGGGACTTATTAATTTACATTAAATACTGGCGTAAACACCGTTCATAAGTGTATCTTTTATAACTCGGAAATACATGAATTTTGACTTTGACTTCAATTACTATCGCATTTCAAATAATAGTAAAGATACGGACTGAACCTTATAACAGAACGAAGGTTGTCTATGATGTTATTTAACTGATACAATTCGCTGAAGTGATTAACGCTACAAAGAGCGATCAACTAGTTTCAAAGGTGATTCACTGAAGTTTAATAGCTATTGACTGATGGAGAAGTAGATTCAATTGAATTTAGGATTACGCGAACGTTATAATAATGTGTTTCAATTATTAGTTTCTTTTGATTCTTTCAAAGACATGTATATAAAAGCTTTAATCAATTGCTACACTTTTAAAAATCTCTATTTCTTTCTTTCATTATTTATGTCATTATCTTTTTCATTCTTCATCTGTCATCCTTCTGGAGGTGTATGTTCTTCTATGTCTGGGGCTGATAAAATCTTTACACATTACTTATATAGTTTGGTTGCTTCAACAAAGTGCTGCTTCCGTGCTTCGGAGGACACTTAAAGGTCCCTATTGTTACTGTGAGATATGTATCTTTAAGCCATGTCGGAGGTCTTCGGGTGGCATAAAAACATGACATTAACTCCTCCAGCAATGCGCGTTGAGTAGCGTGGAGAAGTATACTCTAAGCCTTCTCAGTATGAGGAGACACCCGTACTCAGTAGTAGGCCATCAAAGGGTTGAAGCCTCGCTGAAGTGGTAGATATCCAGGCAAGGAAAGCCATACCACTTCACAAAACATATAAGAATTTAGAGGAAATTCGAAATCAATTTAAATATTTCAGGTATAGACACTGAGAAAGACGAAATCGTATTATGGCCCACATTGGATCACAAGATATGATTGGGTTTTGTATTATATTCACGTACAGAAGCATTCTATTGAGAGTTAAGTAGGCGTAAATGATAATTTTGCACAAGATGGCCCACGAGGATTCGCCAAATTCTGTATTTTATTAAAATGATATGTATTCTTTTTATTCTTTATTTATGTAAGTCAAAAACGAAGTTTAACTCAATTCACTTATTTCATGTAGGTATTTTGAATACATTTATGAACATATTGTTTTTGAAATGTACCGTTTCGGAAAGGTGTCATAATAAAGGGGATATAGATTACAATTATCCATTTCAATTAAGTTTAAATAAAAAATAAAGTGAATGGACTTTATATATCTATATTTCTAAAGTTATTTTTTCGACATCGTTGCAGAATTGGTTTATTTACTGCAATATAGTTTTTATATTACGAAAATCTTACAGAAATTTGTATGAAGTTGTTATTGGAAACAGTGTACGTCATAGTGGACTTTAGTAAGGATTATTTTACTAATATTATAAATGCGAAGGTAACTCTGTGTGCCAGTCTACATTACAAAACATTGAACAAATTTTGATGAAAATGTGGACAGACACAGACTAGAATTTGAGAAAAGACAGCCTGTTATCATGAAAAGAGCTCAAAGAATTTGGATTATATTGTACAAAAGTTCCTCATTATAATAATATGATTACAATATGATGACAGAATGAAGTTTAGTATTGATACACTCTATAGCAAAGATATAACAATTTTTTAAATTGTATTAGCGTTATATACAGGTATTTTAACTGTCAAATGTCACATGTGAAATCTAAACTTCAAAAGACAATTTATTACTTCGTTTCTGAAGAAGACCTGTTTCAGAGTTGCAATACTAAATTAAACCTATTATCCCACAGGATCAAAGCAGTTTTCTGGGATAAAAAGTATCCTACAACCATTGTCCTTACATAAGCCACAAACATGCTAAATTTCATCTAAATTGACCCTTTGGTTTTGGAGTTACTATGCTAACTTTAACCTATTATCCCACGGGATCAAAATAGTTTCTGGAATAAAAAGTATCCTACAACCATAGTCCTTACATAAGCCTTAAACATGCTAAATTTCATCTAAATTGGTCCATTTGTTTAGGAGTTACTATGCTAACTTTAACCTATTATCCCACGGGATCAAAGCAGTTTTCTAGGATAAAAAGTATCCTATAACCATTGCTTCTACAAAAGCTATGAATGTACAAAATTTCATCTAAATTGATCCATTGGTTTTGGAGTTCCCATACAAAATTTAACCCGTAATCCTGTGGAAATTAAGCCATTATCTGGGATAAAACATACCCTATAACGATTCTCAGGTTTTAGACTACGACTGTGCCAAGTTAAATATAAATCTGTCCAGTGGTTTTTGCGCAAAGCTCGATCAGACAGATAAATATCCAAAATATACTTATTGTGCAGAATTGACCCTGTTACAGTTTTATTATTAGGATAGATTTGTTAAAACATTTATTATAAAACAAAAATATAAACTGAAAAAATAATGAATCGCTCTTAAAAAGTAAATACGTAAGTTTGTTACAGAGTGAAGATCTTAGACTTGGTTTTTGAGAAAGTTATACTTTGACGCGGTCGAAGATGATATGGCTGTAAATTAGATCGTTCAATTCAGTTTTCAAATTAACCAGACCTACGCAAAGTTACTGCAAGTTAAATCAAATCTAGTAATTAGCTTCTTAATAACATTCTTCGTTTTAGCTCGCTTTAGATCAGGGGTCTAGAAACCGCGGTACGCGGTCCGAACGTGGCCTATATGACATTGCGATGCGGCTCACACGGGTCCAGGGGTTTACACAACACAACTTAGCGTTGCTTGTGATCCTCCCGACGATGACACATGAGATGTGGCCCGTGCCAATATCCATATAATCTGTGAGGCTGTTATATAAGAAAATGCCGACCCCTGCTTCAGATAATATACGCCCGACTTCAGTATAATTGGTAGCATAATTGACGTTAATTAAATTTTCTTTCGTGTCGAGCGCAGGTTCATATTTATTGTTTGACCTTTAAAAACTTCATTACCATCAATATGAGCCTTCGATAATTTAACCTTTAGGCTAATTAATTTCATATAACCTTGATTTCATATTGTGAGGTCTGTCCGTTGTTCTAAGAATATTTTTTGTACAAAATAATTCAAAAAGATTCAAAGAATATGATTCCTCCGTAACACACATTCACATGTTCTGTTACTTTTAAATTTATAGAAGTTACTAAAAACACTATCACATGAATTACTCTATACTCAGAATCTTTAATGATTACTTCAATTGCGTTTACACCTGTACTTAAAAATCTGTATTTTGCTTATGCCTTCTTATTTTGTATATGATTATAATTATATCTAAGATTCAGATTTCGTATAAAATACAGATTATGTGGCAAAATTTTCATGAACGCTTCTGTGCTCCGGAGGGCACGTAAAACCGTCAGTCCCGTTTGTTGTCGTAAAATAGTAATAGCCATGTCGAAGGCCTAAGGGCGGCATTAAAATTTCGACACTTAAGTTGACCACTAACTCACCAATTCTAGAGCAGCATAAGCAGTAGAGCAGTATGCTCTAGGCCTCCTTAGTGTGAAGAGAGACCCGTGCTCAGTGGGCCATCGACGGATTGAAGCATAAGATTATTTTTGTATATAGAATAAACGTTCATCTATCACAGAAACAGACCTTCTGTTTCTGTGATATCCTCTCATCGTAAATACAAGCTGGAACTTAACACAATCTTCTCCATCACATTAAATCCAAAAATTATTTATTATGCCAGTCGTAAGAAAGCAGCTGTTTTATCTTTACATAAATATTTATTCACACTCAGGTTTCCAGATTTCCTTTCGTGTTAGTAAAGAGCTTTTCCTGCGACTGCATCCGCGTGGAATAGTTTTCATCCTCTGTTTCATCTCCTCATAGTCCTTATTTCAAAAACGCTTGAACCAATACTTATTTTAAAAGTGCATAAATCTTTGATGATGATGAATTTTTATAGACATCTCCTATTTCAATCTTTGTAGGAATTTTGCCGCGGTAGAAAGGACTTAGGGTTTTTACTCAATTTCCATTTTATATTTTTAACAATTTTCATCAAAATGGGTTCAGTAGTTAAGGCGTGAAAGGTTTAACTGTTGTTTTTGAATTTGTAATATTAGTATATTTTCAGGGTGTGATAAATCAGTTTTGACCAGTAATTAAATGTTAATTTAATGTATTGTATTAATTGAATTTAGTTATTGTGTTTGACACTAGATGAAAGTGTCATCTCATCATCATCTCAATCCATCAGGGCTCACTATTGAGCACGGGTATCTTCTCTGAATGAGAAGGTTAAGGCCACCACGCTGGCCAAGTGCGGATTGGCAGACTTCACTTACCTTTGAGTTTTAAAAACTCCCGGCATGCAGGTTTCCTCACGATATTTTCCTTCATCGTTATAGCGAGTGACATTTAAATGCTTAAAACGCACATAACTCCGAAAAGTCAAAAGTGCGCGCCCTGAGATTCCAACCCGGACCCCCCGAGCAAAAATTCGATTTTAGCATAAAAATTACATAAGTTCTCTATACACTCAAGATACCAGAAGTACATCAAGAATTTCTAGCATATTCCATTGTTGTACTGAAAAGATATACGTTTTCCAACGGTTACTCCCTTTAATATGAGCTCAAAGCTGGTTGAGTTACATACAAAAGTTTTTAGTTTGCTTTCGGAGATACTACACGGAGAACTCAGGACTTAATGCCATTTTCTCTGGCAAAGTTCCCAGTTGCTTACTTTGTTGTTAAACACGTTTTAATATTACTTTTGTTATGTTTTCCGTCTGTAGCCCCGCGGTGTGTTTATCTAGAATTCCTAAAGATTTGTCTTTGATTTTTTGTTTTTACGTAGAATATACTTGACGTCGACCCCACCTAATTGAAAACTTAGTAAATGCTTATTTTATTATTAATTTTATCTTGTTTTATTTTTTATTTTTTTTTTTATTTTATGATTAATGTAGGGACTTTGTATTAGTAATTTTTGACTTGCAGGTGAGCTATTGGTTTCTAAGGCGAAGTCATTGGTTTTTATTTCATTTCAATAGCGTGATCGGAAAGAGAAGAGAAGCATCGTTATTTTTAAACAATAGTAATCAAATCAAACCTGTCGCCTGAAAACTTCGGAGACGATCAACAGACTTTTTAATGACTTTTTCTCATTCATTTGCATTGGATCAACGTGGTCTCTGGATCACGGAAACGGTCAAGAGATCTGTGTGAATTTTATAATCAGGCCCTCAGTAATTTACTTTTGTCGATCGCTCATAACCAACACGAGAAATCTGTGAGTACTTTGGAATAAATAATGAACTATACTCAGTGCAAATTTGATCTGGTACTTTTAATTATTTCCGATCTCAAACATCGAGATCGAATTTGCATTGAGTACTCTCTTTTCATCTAAAAAACGAATAACTAGGTAAATCCTTTTTATTTTCTGTGATAATATACATACATGTATAGCGTATGACACTAAAAAGATTTCATTAGAATTTACGGGAATCCAATGGAGAGAGATTTTTAAGGTAGGTACTTTAGTAGGTTTTGACTTTATATTTTATAACTGACGAGGTTGTCTAAAGAATTTTAATGTTGCATGTTTTCAACTCATCGCAACTCATAACTCGGCCAGTGCTATGCTTGGGACTCCTCTCACAATGTGAGGGATACAGGTCAAGGATAGATCAGTAGACTTTGCACACCTTCTAGAACTTTTTCGGGAAGGAGTACAGGTTTCCTCGATAAGTTTTTGAAAATTAGAGGTGCACGCGGGATTCGAATCTGGCGATCCGTTCGAGATACCTGTGTTTAAACTGTTGAGCGGTCTTATTATATTATATAATAATAATTATTATATTAAGTTCATTTTAGTATATTAAGTTCATCAATAATAATAAGGTAATGAATCAACTGCGGAAACAAAATCCTACATTCCCCGACACGAACTTCGTTGGTTTTTTCTTAATTAAAAATACTCAGCGTCGTAGCATACGCTAGTAGAAAATACATGTTACACTCTTTTAATTTAACGAACACGCAGACGTCCCCTGAGAAACACTTTTTTCTTCTGTCTCGCAATTATATTACAAGAATGTGATTTCCTTTTCTTACAATAATATATATACTTAGTCAACTGTCAGTCGCGAGCATCGTGACGTATTGGGACTTTGTCACAAAGTAATATCGCGGGTTTTTTGCTATTACTTTGCTGATTTAGTTTCGTATATATAAATTGTTTATTGTTACTTTTATTTTGGTTATTAATCAGTGTCTAAGTTTTTATATTGTCAGCAGGTAAACGAGCAGACGGGTTATGTGATGATATATGGACATTAACAACACCAGACGGTGTCACTAACGCATTGCCTGAGAAGAAAGTAACAGACTCGCGTGCGAGGAAGACTAAGAATTAAGAGAAAGACATTGCTGACGCAACTGGAATCAATAACCGCACCAACTGACCCCAGACACATCAAAAACATACTCATAAATGCAAGTACCTCCGTACTAGGACCGTACACGAGACTTGGACAGCATTACTTAAACCGTAACCCAAAAACAAGTATACATGTGTCACATAAAGGCCTACCGAAATCTAACCCGGGAACCCCGGTTTCGCATGCAAGCTCCGTTCACAAAGCGTACTTAATAAATTATACGTAAGATTTTTACTAGCAAAAATATATTGTTATCTTAACAACTAAATAGTAATATAAGATATAAAGGAAAATAATCCTCTTAGTTTCGGGAATACTAAGTCAACTGAAATCAAAAACTTGCTATAGAAAAAGATTTTATTTATTGCGTTGGTTATATTAAAAATTTGATTGTAAGTCATTCCGTCATATGCCATAAGTTACACCCAAGCCACAGGACAGGTTATGACGAAACAACTCATATAAAATACTAGAAATTGCACTCGCTTCGCTACGGAAGAAGAGTTATCCAGTTATTTCAGAGTTGCCATATTAATTTTAACTTATTATCCCATGGGAAAAAACAGTTTTCTGGGATGAAAAGTATCTTATAAACTCTTTTATTACTAAAGTTACAAACATGGTAAATGTTATCTAAGTTG
>DWJZ01007442.1:0-12112 GCA_018249125.1 Asbolis capucinus
GTCTGATCACCATAGTACAAACTAACGCTTAGTTTGGGGTCAGATGGCCGTGTGTGAGTTGTCCAAAGATATTTATTTATTTATTTATTGTGGCGTAACTTTAACCGTTAGACATGGTACCACGGATTTATTTGTAGATATTGATGTCCTCTGTAAAACTGTAGTACGTCACTTTGCTCTGTTATTTACATACATTATCTATGATTGTTTACAGACACTTAACGTATTTGAAAATATTTTATAGTCTATGTTCATCAGGGATAATGTAGGATTGTAATGGTAACAGAATATTTCAAATCGGCTAAGTAGTTTCTGAACCTATTTCTCCTAAATCCAACAATTTCCTCTTTATAATATTAGTATAGAGAAGTTTTGTTTTATAGTTCTTTGGTTCAGGTAAAGGTTTACATAAAATACATGCTCTCGACGAAAATACATTGTAGTGAAGATCAGAAATTTGATCGACGAGTAACAGCTTGCGAAGTTCATATGTCTTTGTACTGTATCGAAAAAGGTATGCTTAGGTCGATACTGAGATATGAAACGCGATTTAGTCTTGTCTAACTTTAATATACGAGTTTATAGTAATTCAGGATATCATTTCTATTGTTATATGTACGTATACGGACTTTTGTTTAGAGGTTGCGCCAATATAAGCGATGAAATTTTTAACAAAAATCTAATATTTTGATACAAAAGTCTAGTAAAAAAGAATAGACTTCTAAGGTATTTCATGTCAATTATACTGAGTTCTTCATAACATGGCATTGGACCATCGTAGTTCAGCATGACGGCTTTAGACTTCTGAGCATGACGAGAGACCCGTGCTTAGGAGTGGTACAAATTTTATATAGCCAAATTCAGACAGATTACTTTGTTCAAAATCCTACTAATATTATAAATGCGATAGTTGGTGAAGATAGATGGTTGTTTGTTTCTCCTAACGCAAAAACTACTGAACCGATCTGGATGAAATGAGACACACGGATAGTCTGGATTAACATAAAGGCTTTCTATCTCCTACCCTACCTACCACCCTACCTACAGGTGAAGCCGCGGCGGGAAAGTTATCATAAAGAAGTATAAAGAGCTTGATAAATGCGCACCAAAATCCGTCATTAAGATGTTTAGTCATAAATAGCTGTCTCGAGTTCAGCTGCATAAAGTTTGTTCCACTCTCCAAGCGTTTAATCGCTGGAATATGGCGAAACCGCAACTGCCGAAGTTTTGTGCAACTTGTGCGTCTTGTAGTATTGCACGGCGCGTTTGTGGCACCTGTGTGCCATCTGTCATGAATGAATTAGCGGTAATGGTGGCACTAGGCTTTGTAGCGAGTTGTTTTCTTTATGTGCTTGGGATTTTCTTGCGATTGGATAAAATCCATTGAACTCGCAACACTGTTGCCGTAACAGCTGCACTTGGAATGAGCTAGTCGTCCAGCAAATCCCAGAAACGTGATGAATGACTTAGGTCTCCCTATGCAGAAAGACCCGAATTTTGTAGCTATTAATGAGAGGAAACAAGAGAATAAAATCCCCTTCCACCATCGAAAAACACGACGCACTCCGAGTATCCATTTGCTGTGAACCTTTGGTTAAGGATTGGAATAAGTTACCAGCGTTTGTGTTTCTGCAGGAGTATTTTTTATATGTATAATTAGGTGTCTTCAAGAGGGGAATGACAACTCAATAGGTCCAGTCTATATATATATACATATATATAAATCTAAATTTTTTGGGAGATTGTTTATTTGTCCTTTGTTATGTCCTTATGTTATATTTCTTTGTCCTTTATATACTCCGAAATATAAGAAGTTAGACCAGTTCTTTAGCAACTTTGTTCAGAATTCTCTGAATTATAACGATCGGACACATGGATGAGTTGTTGCGTAGCAACGCGCGCCGGGTGCAGCTAGCTTACTATAAAGTCAATCACAAAACTTATAAAGACCTATTTCATGTACAGATATGTATTCCGCAAGACTTGAACGACGAAATAAAGTACATTTTTCAAATATCATGTCGTAACTTGAGATTCTTCTCATACATAACTTTAATCTTAACTTCTTGGCAAAGTCCGCGAGTTTAGAACTACAGGGGAGGAATGTGTAATCCGGTACTCGTTCCAGGTCCTGAGGTATCCCGATCGCTTTTGGAATTAAGTAGGAATTAAATGCGTTTGTTTTTCTTTTCTATATTGAACTGTAAGGGTTTTTATAGAAATCCAATGGCTGAGGAAGGCTAAGATTTTGATATTTGTCGTAGGGTTTAGATTCTTAAATCGTTAAAGTGAATGATTTTACGTAAAAGCTGATGTTAAGTGGAGATGATGTCTAAGATCTTGGGCACACTAACTTACTAAATGTCTATTCATTCTTTTGAGGACTCCCGCATCATACGTGGGCGGGAACACCGACACATGCAAGTTATTCCATTCCTTAGAGTCTCGATTAAGAAATATATGAAACATAACCCAAAATGTTACAATACTTCATCATTACAATCCATAACTGTCCCATAACTGGGCTGGAGTCTCATAACGTGAGGGAGGAAGACCATAGTCCATCACGTTGGCCAAGAGCTTCTTCAGACACCTTCGAGAACTTTATAAAGAACTCTCACAGGTGCAGCTTTTCTCACGTTGTTTCCTTCACCGATACAAGTGCTAATGAATACAAATACCCAAAACTTTAAAAAAAAAACGTGCGCGCTGGGTTCGATCCCAAGCCCTCCCATTCGAAAGTAAGCTATGTATAATATCCACAAAGATAAAGACGCTACGTTTTTCCCAGTAATTTTTTCCACTTGTAATATTATAACTTTGCAGACAGATCTGCAGAACAAGCTTTAAATTCTGTAATATCGTTTAATCCCTTTGAAGGAGTTCAAACGAGATTTCCTGAGTGAATGAATGTTGTTAGTCGGGAAGGAGTTTGTAGCTCGCCTCGCAACATCTTGGATTCATAATTTATAATGATAATTACGTATCTCATCAACGATTTTCACGGGTCCTAGCTGGTGGGCCTGGTTGGGAAGGTGTGGGGATCCAGATCCAGCATGTAGACCCTCTCGAGACATTAATGTATTGTGATGTGGTACATAAGGTGAATACCACCCTCGATTGCACAATACATCCGAAGGCGGTCCCCATAGTATGCCCTGGAAGTATTTCTAGACAGACTCTACTCTATATACTGGGCTATTGGGCTATGTCAAAAGCTGGTAAATGGGCTATGAGATACTACTGACACCTGCCGATCAAATTGTGACAATTGAAAATGAGGCAGGTGGTGAGTTGCCACTCACTGAATGGACCCACGACATATAATGATTATTACTTTTATTATAAGAAGGGGTTGTGGAAAATAACCAGTTGGTCTAGTGGTTAATGAACTTGACTGTTGCACCGAAGGTCGTGGGTTCGATTCCCACCCAGGTCAAACTTTTCTATGATGAGCAAAAATGTTTGTTTTGCGTGTCTGGGTGTAAATATCTATATTTATATATTTAAGGATATACTCGTGTATGTATGTTTATCAGTTGCTTGATCACCATAGCACAAGCTAACGCTTTACTTATAAAACTTCTCTAATAAAAGCTGCTGTCATGTTACTTACTTGACTTAATTAAAAAGCTCACTTAATATCAAAATTGCAGTTAGATAAACTCTATTTAAATTATTTTATTGTTCGTTATTTCGATTTTGCACAAAATGGCGCAATTAAATTAAGAAATTCAATCTAGGCGAATTTAATAATATTAAAATAGATGAATGTTTGCTGTCCATTAACGAAAAATAAAGCGCAACCCAGACAAAAGCCCTTGCGCGTGAAATAAGCGGACCAAGTTACAAGAGCAAAGCGAGGTTATGGAATACTAACTTTTGCTTTTGACTACAATTTTCTTTCACACACATGTGTCGGACGGACATTCACACAACCTTCCATAATTACCAATAAATTAATATCAAATATTACCAATTCATTGAAATTGTATGCATTTTTTGCAAAAAAGGAACCTATATCATTTTTCAAGTTCTTGTCTATGCTTTTGAAAATTTTCATCAAAATCAATCCAGTGGTTTAAGTCTGAAAACGTTATTACGTTTTCGACAGACGGAAGAGATACTTTCAAAATTACTTCGCTTTACGCAAAGAAATAGGTTTATTCTAAAGCTGACATCAGCTAACGCCATATGCAAATTAATTGATTAGTTTATATTATTAGCGGTTATAAATGTAGTCACCATCATTAAGAGCTATTCAAAGGAATAAACGTATAAACGAATAGACAGATTGAAATTTGTAAAAAAAAAACATTGTTACACGATGCTTGTATCGATTAATATTTATTAAGTTTCCTTCAGTAATTGTACATCAAAATAATCAATACAAATTTGCTTAATATATTTTATTTGCTTTTCGTTACGTTGTCTTAAATCATTTTGAATTTTTTGACCATTTTAATAAGAGGTAATGCGAAAGTTACTCTGTCAGGCTGTCAGTATATTATGGAGATGGGGAGACGGGTGTACCACACGGACATAGTCACGGGAAAAAGCAAGTATATTAGGTTTATATTACTAGAAGATGCCCTTTCTTCGCTTCGGATGAAAAGTTGTCCAGCGGTTGCAGAGTTGCCATACTAATTTTAACCTATTATCCTACAGGAACAAAGCAGTTTTCTGGGATAAAAGTAACCTAAAACCATTGTCCTTACATAAGCTAAAAAAACGCTAAATTTAATCTAAATCTGTCCAGTGGCTTTTTCGTGAAGCTCGAACAAGCAGATAAACAGACAGAAAGACAGACAGTTATTGGCATTAACATAGATATTAAATTTAATTTAAAACATATCAATCAATGTTGTCGAATAGTGAACACCATTACAGTCTTCTGTTACAAACATACCTTGATTTCATGTGATGATGAAGAAGAAAACGGCTGGACAAATACCGTGCCAAAACTTCGTTTCAAATATACGAGTATATAACATTAATTCAAGCATGTTTGAAAATAACATCTGCAATCCGGTTTCCACTCAAGTTTGTTCTTGTTAATACTTTGTACATATTTAATGTATTTTTGAAAGGATGTACTGAGGGTATTCCTAAAAATTGGCGTTCATAATTATGATGGTGGAGTCTTTAAAAGAGTGAATAGGTATTTACTAAGTTTATGCGCCCAACACCTTAGACATCATCGCCACTTACCATCAGCTGGGATCGATCGCAAGCAATTATTCTACATGAAAAAGGAACTTCATAAAATAAATGACTTGACTTCGACTTGTTATAATGCGTAAATATACGCGTATAAAATAAATAACAACATTCATTCATACCTTCATAAGTATATTGAAAATACCCTCATAAAATAAATAATTTTACTTTGACATGATAATGCATAAGTTTAAAAATTAATAGAATATTTTTCACTTATAAGTTGGCCCAAGCCCTTAAAATTGCCTTTTGCCACGGAATAAATTTAATTGTTTTATAAAGACCGGGTGGGCTCAATAAAAGCTTATTACAAGTTATAGAGAACGCCTTGGGCGACTGGTTCCCTAAATGTACATTGTTTTATGTCCTTTGGGACAGTTTTATTATGTTTTTTTATGTCTTCGATGACATTTCGTGCCCCAAGAATGCGTAAATAATAACTTAATTTGGGACAAAAATTGGTATATTTAATTAAAAACAATTTTACTACATTTAGAACCTTAGTAAAAATATTTTAACAATGCGCGCCAAAACGGTAATCCCCACAGACCCTGCACGCAAAGAGTAGCGCACGACGCCACAGAGCAATCACAAAACTCACTTGGCATCCATATGTCTTGACAATAATGTGCAACAAACATATGATACTGAACACATATCTTGGATTCAATCCATGAACGGCCCACTAAGGAACAGGGTCTCTCCTAATAAGTTAGGAGGATTAAAGTGTAGGCTCTATTATGCTGCTCTGGAGATAGGTTTCTTCTCCAAGGACATACAACCCAAATGCCGATATTTTTATTCCGTCAGGCGTTCGACCTGGTTAAATGATTATTATATGACCTATTAAACGATAGCAACCGGTACCGACGGCTTTACGTGCTTTCCGAAGTAGAAATACCTGAAAGATTTTATGCTACTGGCGGTCACCCGTCCTCATACAGACCGCGCCCGCTGTTGCTTATTTCTCTTGGTCGCATAAGATCGATGAAAGCCGCCGGGCTACGAACGTTTCACCTGTATGTCATACCGAAAAATAATTACGAACAAATATTCTAGGATTCCCTGTATTATCGGAATGGACCACACATAACCAGACAATAAAACAAATCTGCCATAAGTACCTACCCTGGGAATCAAACCCAGAACTCCTCATTTTGCATTCAACCAATTAGGCTAGACCATTACCGTAAGACGATGATACAATATAGTTGGTTTGTTGCCTTAAACTATATGTAACTATTTGTTATAGTAGCAGAGGGCTATAACAGTTTATTGCGGGTTTTATCTTAATTACTTTCTGCCAGTGTCTAGAGCCGTGTGCTATGTTACCTGCCGATACTGTCACGAAATCCCGAACTATCTCTAGATATATGGCGGCGGAATTTAACAGGTTTGAATTCATATTTACAGCGGGTATATTTATTTGAACTGAATAATATAATCTTAATTATTATTCATGTCGATGATATTATAGAGTTAAGTTAAACATGCAAAATTACAATCATTATAAATAATAGCCACTGTACTTGCCTTCAATGGCCATTCTGAGTGCTATAGGCTCGGGGGTGGAAGTGTCTAATGGCGTAATATCAAGGAAACGTGCTCTTAGATAGTGAAATCGGTACCGCAACTTTCGACACCCCTAGTTGCTCTCGACATGTTGCCTCCGGGTTATGTCAAGTTACGGGGCCCATTCAGTGATTGGCAAGTCACCGCCTCATTTTAAGGTTTAACACAATCTATATAGTAAATAGTAATCTATAGCTCAGTAACAAGATCTCAAAGTTTCACCACAATAGCCTAGCAGTTAACAGTTTATTTAGAAATAGTAGTATTTAGGACACAGGTAGTATTTAGGACACAGGTAGTATTTAGGACACAGGTAGTATTTAGGACACATTTGTATACAGGAATACACGGAGGCGATCACCTTGTGTACCACATCAAGACAATTGTGTCTCGAAGGGGACTCTGTGTCTTGGATCTGGATCCACACGCACGCCTCCCAAAAGACTGGGTCCGCTATAATTTAGGACCCGTGAGTGACGTTGACGAGATACATAATATAAAGTCTAAATTAAATTAATATTATCTACGAGTACATTGATTAAATTACAATTATTCAAATTAGGTACGCACTGTTTATTTTTAAACGACTTCATGTTCTCAATTCGATTGTACTTTAACTACTTTTTATATTAGTTACTTCTTGGGTAATGGGTAAATATTTATTGCGTGTAACAATTTTTATGATTGGTACGTGTCGAGGTGGTAGCCGAGAAACATTTTATTTTAAAGTGCTAAAATATTTTTTTTCGAATATATTTCTGAGAAAAATAAATGTTTACATATCAATTAGTTATTTGATACAGAAGTTTGTCGGGCATGTAAAGGGTTCTTTCTTAGCAGCAACAAAATATACTGCACAGTCGACTTAGGCAGTTTACTGCTTCTCACACTGAATTAACATTACAGTGCGCGATAAGAATTTACATATGATACAATTACAAATTCATAATGAAACGATATGATACAATTTCATAATGAAACTAGCTTGATTATATATCTATACTTACTTAACCTTGACCCGCGGTTATATAATCGAACAATTGCGTAAGACATATTAACTATAATTACCTCCTAGATAATGATGGTGTGTTTCAAAACAACGCGACAAGAAAACAACTAGAGAATGTTAGATAACGGAACATGCCAATGCGCAGCGGCGTCACTATACCATCTGAATTCCACGAAATTGATTGGATATGGCCAAGAAAAATAGTCACATTGTGATTTAAATTTAATATATCTCTAAGATGGTTCCCCAACAGTAATATTATGTTAATTTTGGTTTAATATCTAATTTTCAAAAGCTATAACATCTGTTATTTATTGGAAAACAATACCTTAATGTCAACAAGATATTATTTGGTCTGCTGTTGTAACTTTAATTTTAAATACTTTTATAAAATTAATATTTTTCACTAAATATTATTATCAATGTTGGGTCACTTATCAGCTCACAGCCTCTCGGATATTAGGGCCCCGTTAGGCCGGGGGCCCGTAATGAGTCCCGGTTGTCCTAGCAGCCATGTCCTAGGCTCTTAGGCCTTCGGACGGCATAAATACTTCAACCCTTTGGCTGCCCACTATCCTAATAGGCCCTAACCTATTGCTCAATAACTATAAGGCTATTATTTTTCGTTCCACACACTATTTAAACACAATATCGTGTTAATATGAATATTATTACTATTCTTTTCTGTTTCTTCTTTTGTAACGTAAATAATATGTATTAATTTATTAATCAAATATGTTTTATTTCCGATTTCTTAATTTTTTTAGTGTTTCTAAAAAGCGGCATTACTTACATTAAATTTAGTCCGACAACTTTACTTCAGATGGCAGAAATATTTTAAAAAAATCACCTTAAACTCTTTAAACTTTCATGTGACAAAACTACACAAGTTTTTTGCTCCATATCAATATGTAGCCGTGACTGTAGTCACCGGTAAGGCTCTATTAAAATAAATAAAAACAACAAATAGCTGGTTTACATTTTTATTATCCCCGTTTGAACAATTCATTGAACAGTGTCAGGTACGCTACAACAGATTAGTATTGTATATTATATTCATAAAGCACTATTGCACTGGGACACATCGCCACCCATGGTGCCTCCGATTCTATAAAATATTCGTTTGTTAATATTACCAAACAGCTCATCCGATTGCGATAAAACTTTGTTAATTCAATACTTACACTTGTAAGCAAGTTATAGGCGTAGCACATTTTTATCTGTAGCATCTGATGCAGTTATATAAAATATTCAGTAGAACATCATCTGTCGGGTCACCTAGTATTACACAGACGCCCATACATTAAAAGGTAATTAATGTTTACCTCAAGAACAAACGTACAAATATTTTATAAACAAAGGCACGACTTCAGAGCGGTTACAATTCAAATTATTTTTCCTATTACTGACATCATTTAAGGATTTTTAAATTCCGACTTAGCTAGCGACTTTATTTGGCAACTGTGGTCACGGTCAGTAGTTAAATGGGTAACCGTTAAGGACTTTAAAGCCTATATCTCGATCACGATTCGAAAATAATACAAACAAGTTTTTATGTTAAACATTATTTTCGAATCGCTGTCGAAGTACAGAGTGCTTCGTGTCGGCGAGTGTGATCGTAAAAATAGACTTTTAACAATGAAACTACTATAACATCGATCTGATACTTTATAGAATAACTTAGTTATAATTAATATAATAGAAAACGAATAAATACCTCAACACGGGCTTTATTTCCTATTCTATCTGTCAACTCAATAAGCCAATATTATACCAATTCCTTGTACAAAGTCTATTTAATTCCAGGACAACAATACACGCGCTGATGCTTCGAAACACTTTTTTCATCGTTAGATATCTATCGATAATCAATACTTGATACGTTTCAATTGGCTAAAATAACACTAATCTGCATTCAGTACAACATATTAGCATAACTTGACAAAGTTTGTTAAGGCAATCTTGTAATCACAAATTTTTTTTTAGACATACAAATACAGATAAATAATGAAACTTACTTTCAAATGTCCGGTCGGCATAACGTACAGAGTAATAACAATAATTCATCTGCACAATTATAATGTGATGTATGTGTTACAATGTAATATATATTATATTCCACTTGAAATTAGATATTTTTATCATAAAAATCTCCATAATTATTTAGTACTTTCCCGTGACTAGTTCTACGATTAACAGTTTACATCTCTTTCATCTCCATGTCTTTGAAAAATCGCCAAAACAAAAGGGCTACTTTACGAATTCTAGGTACGTGCAAAATTCCTTAAAGGAGTTAAAATAGAAGATTAATGTTTGAATGGAAATTAAAAAACTAAAAATAAATTATGTGCAATTATGTAATTCAAACTGCACCAACGACAAAATCACGGGCCAAAGTAGGTACGCCAAATTAAAGTATTATAGCCGAGCCGAAATTTCAAACAAAAAAATGTAACATGCCAAAAAACATACAAGCAAATGGCACACGTTGTTCACAGTGACGTCAGAAGCTTCGAGGAGCAAACCATTTTCGAAACAACACTATACAATATCATAACAGTTCGTAGAATATTAATTACATCACTTAAATACCTAAATAAAAAATATTACAATAATCGTAACTTAACTTGCTTCACGAATCAACAATATCTACATTTTCATTTTAATATAAATTGAATTTGTTTTTTAACTTTCGACTTTCAAAAGCCCTTTTTTTCATCACAATAAGTAACCTTAATTTTTAAAATGGCGTCTGCCGCTTATATGGCTGAATTTTTCAACTATGTTTATCAACTTTTTTAAAGTTACCCTAAAAAAAAAAGAATTTTATAGGTAGCTCATATCGCTTTACCAACTAGAAAAGAGCTGATGAACTTCAAACGGCTGAACAGATTTACACGAATCATAGCTAACAACATCTTCAATTGAATTTCTTTTCACACAAAAACTTACCCAAAATAGTTTACATCGGGGTTATAAGGGAATAAGGTTTTAGTTTAACGGTTGAATACTAAAATGGACCGTTGCTTATATGAATTTAAATGCCCAACAAAAACCGGTAAAAATCATTTTTACACGCATTTTTTGCTTGTCAAATTATGAAAAACTTTCCAACACATACTCCGCTATACTCACCGTATATACTCCACTCGTTATCCTTTTCAAAAACTCTATCCAAAAATATCTTTAATTTCGACCTTGTCTTAGAGTCTAATATTTTAAAACCATCGTCCGTTCGATTCACAAATATACATTAAATAAAAATGTGCATTAAAATTGCATTAATATTAATAACAAACTAAAGCATGTAGCTGCCGTATGTACAACATAATTAATAAACATATTATTAAAAATAAATTAATTTTGGTCCTCGGACACACACAGAACATAATATTTAATACAATTACAATATCAACGACGTAGCTACTTTGAGTAACTCGTAAAAGTTACGCCCTTATACTGAAAACAATAAGGGCATTTTTAAGCTTTCCGTCGCCGATATTTTCTCCTATCAATCAACATGTTCGTTATTTTGACATTATTTTTACATAATCAACACTTATCAATTATCAAAATTGTTTATCACGCATTTTTCTTAATTAAAATTAAGTGAAATTTATTACAATTCTTTTCGCTAGAGACAAAACCTGCTGAAAAAGCAAAGCGCTAAATATTATAAGGTATTTTGAACCTTTTTAAGTAATGTAGAAAAACAAACATAACAAAAGCATTTGACTTGCTAACACCGCTTTCAATAATTTGAACCTATGTCATTACTGAATAGGGTCCAAAATCCATTGAAGTATCTTCACTTAAAAGCATTGCTACTTTTCACTTGAAACTTCTCCACCATGGGGTTTGTAATTTATTTACATACAACTCTTTCATTTACCGGTCGGTATCGAGTTCAACCACAAGTATACAACAAGCTGAGGTGCGTCCATAAATAAATATTATGTTATTTAAAATGTACACGTTCATACAGACCGGCGCAGAGAGGAGAGCATACTTTTAAAAAATTTAAAAGAGTTTTGGGACATTGAAATAAAGTTAATTCTTTCGTGTCATTTCTTTTTGAAGTAAGAATTCTTAACAGTCGACAGAACGCGTTACGAATGAACCTCGTTTCAAAGTCAAAGTCCAAATTTCCCACATTCAAAGTCCCAAAGTTTATAAACGCGAAAAAATGTATTTTCCTAATCCCGCCGGTCTGTCAATAATACAGCCTTGGCCAAAAGTATTAGGCACCCCCAAAAAAGTTACCATACAGCTGTGCTGTTTAAACAATAATTGAATGTTGTTTTCTAAACT
>DWJZ01007443.1:0-12111 GCA_018249125.1 Asbolis capucinus
GGCGATGCGTCTGTTAAGGAAACTATAGCGATTTATTAAGTAACCATAAAAAGTAGTTATTGTGACGTAACTGTAATAGTTAGACACATACCGTAGCGGACGTATTTATTGATGTCCTCTACAAAATTGTAGAACATCATTTTGCTGTATTGTTACGTACGCGATTTACGGATTTTTTTTAGTATTTTTTTCACACGTTGAGTTGCATTATCTAAGTTTTTGTATGGACTCTTATGGTTTTTGAAAATATTTTATATCCTATGTTCGTCAGGAATAATGAAGGATTCTACTGGTAAAAGAATTATTCAAATCGGCTCAGTAGTTTTGGAATTTATTCTGCCCAAACAAACAATCAAATGTTTCCTCTTTATTATATAATAATATTTGTATAGATCACTAGGTAAAGTTTTAGTTGTCTCCTACGAAGCATGTGCCTTATAACTGAGGAGGCCTGGTGGGCAAATACCACGCTGCTGCAGTTGTTGGAAGGGTTAGCAGCCAACCTAAGCCGAAAATACCCTTAGCTTCAATCCTATTACGGCCCACTACTGAGCACAATTCTCTCCTAATTCTGAGGAGGCTCAGTGCATAATCCCCATGTTCCTACTATGCGAATTGGTGGAGGGGTTCGAGGCTACCCAAGTGTCGGAAGGATGACACCTGGAGGCCTCCGACTGCTTAACGATTGCTTTCAAACAATACCAAACGGGACCGACGGCTAAACGTGATCTCTGATGGGTGGAATCGCTCATGAAATTCTTGCCACTAGCGGTCACAAATCGGGGCGCACTGTTTTGTACGTGGCCTCGCATGGTCTAGTTCCATTTTTACCGACTTCAAAAAAAGAGAAGGCAGGAAGGAATTTGGGCATCATAATCGTGTATACAATTATTTTGTTGGATATGTTACTTCAGAACTTGTTATTTATTTATTTATTTCTATTGGGTGTACCGATTTTAATTATTCTTTTTTATTCTAAGGTAATACTTGAAGCGTAGATTCGAACGAACGGTAACTTTAGGCGACATCTGACGAGTGGTTTTTGAGTTTGTAGTATTTTTATTGTTTTTTGTTAATATTCGTTATTTACTTATTATTGAGTTTACCGATTTTTATGATTCGATATTTTGTTTAAAAGCTAGTACTTGTAGAAAAATTGCGTATAATTTGAAGCAACATCTGACGGTTAGTTTTCGAATTATCTTTAATAGTGCGTATTTAACTGGTTGCGACTACGTTGACAATGTTAGTTTCATTGTATTACTTGTCGGAGGTAATTGACGTCAGTTTCTTAATGATAAAAAAGATTATGCTAAGAATAATCAAGAAAAGATCTAGAACTTTCCATCAACGAATATAAATCGGAATGAAAGTAATTCAATTCGTCCAAGTTTACCATAACAATTTATCATCCTCAGTTATATTTTCTCAATATCTCCACCACAAAATAAATTACATTCAGACGATCGCTTTCGCGAAACAAGTTTGTCTAAGCCAGAGATTTCCAAACTACAAGCATATGTATATCGTTGAACGATAATTCTCAAAAGATTATTGAATTCAATCGAGAAAATGTGAAGAATAGAACTAATTTTGCATATTTACGTTGCAGATGGGTTATATATATAGAGAATAAACAGACTTCATTATTACAACCCACATCTGTCCCACTACTGGGCAAACCCACGCCCACACACAGTGTGAGGGGTGCAAACCATAGTCCACCGCGCTGGTCAAATATGGACAGGTAGACTTCAGACAACTTCGAGAACTATGTATATGAAGGACTCAGGAATGCAGGTTTTCTCAAGATGTTTTCCTTCACCGTAGCGCGTGATAATCAACTTCTGAAGTACACCTAACTATGAAAATTTTAGGTGCGCGCCGCATTACCTTCTACCAAGAGACCAGCTTTCAAATCACTGAGCTATCACTGCTATGAGACATAACAGACTTAATTAAATAAAAAAACACACTTAATTAGTGAGGACGCATTTGTTTCACTTCAACATAGGCCACCGTCAAACCCTTATGATTCCAAATTCCCCCATGATGCATCTGGACTTTGAGAATCACTGACCTAACCCACATTCGCTAGCTGTTATATTGAAAAGATGATTTTGTATTGTAATTCTGCGCAAATAATATACAATTTCGGGATTTGTAATAATCTAGAGGTATAGTACTATTCTCGCCACGTCGAGAGTAGAACAAAAAGTACTTTTTGCAAACATTCTGACATCATCGTTCAGGGAATTTAGGTAAACCTCATCTAGTTTTACGAAAGGTCTTGTGCGCTACAGGCAAATTATGATTGTTTTTTTAAATTAACGGACTTGAAAAAAGGAAGAGGTTCTCAATCTGTGAAATCTCTGTATTTTTTCTTTTTTATGCTATATGTTACAGTGCTTAGAGAATAGATATTTTTATTCGTATCTGTTAACATGAGATTCCCGTAGCATTTCTTCTTCATGCCAACACGTAAACCATTCACCATTATAGCTTTAGAATATTATTAAACGTCACAAGTTACTTTATATCAATATAGCCTACATCCAACTAAATTATTGTGACTTCAAATTCATAGATAATTAATCTAGTCCCACAAAACCAACTTACCATTCCGTCTCGCTCTCACGCCATTATCTGAAAAAGGACAACGATACTTTAATGAACACGTGCTCATGTCGATATGAAAATATCTCTTGCTACGTGACTGTGTTAACAATTGTCATGTTATAATTTTGTATTAAGATCACGCAGAATGTGTTATTGAAGTACTGATTAGACTCGTTATTATGACTGTCTGATAAAGATTTCTTATAATAACAAAACAAATTCAAGTCACATATTTCGTCTAGACATCAATGTAGAAAACAAGACCAAAATTGTGTATTAACGGGGTCCGTAAGCGGCGTTGCTCACGTGTTATTTTGATAACAAGGTTTATTTAAAATATTTAAAAACATAAGCTTTAATTATAGATCTATACTATATACACGCAAAATTTCATAACTGTATTGTTAACCGTTGAGGTGTTCCCTTGTCTGGAGCCAATCCTGAGCGTAGTATCAGGTCATGCTTGTCATAAAAATGCATTGTCGTCAGGAACAAAACCTATTGCAAAATTTCCACTCCGTAGTGGGTCTAATTAAGCTTGCAAGATTTGACCCATAACAAACAAATATACTAACATACTATTATACAAACATACACTGCAAGTTAAATAAAAGCTTGTAGGCTGTATCGGAGCACCCAAGATGCTGGTATAATTTTTGAGTTATTTTTCGTGTGAGCTTTGCTCCATAGCCCGAACACAAGTCGAACAAACTCTTTTTAAACATGTTAAAAGTTACATTTTATCAAATTACTACTTTTGGAACGTGCTTCGGAGGGTACAGTAAACCATCAGCCCTTTGATATTACAGGCAACTTTTAATATAAGAGAAATGAAGAAGTCCAAGATTTGCACGTGTTCTTAGAACTTGTGTAATTTCTTTTACACTTTACCAGACCATAGCAGCTGTGTCGGAAGTAAAATTTAGGTGGTTAACCAAAGAAATTTATGTATGCACTTCTAATCGACATTAGAAAAAAGAGAAGATGTAAATTGTACTGAATTTTCATTTTGCTTGTTATGTGTTTCAGTACTTTTTGTGTGAAAGAGTAATAAATAGTAGAACTGTAAGACATCAACATTATATTATCTGAGCATTCATTTATCTATACTAGGAATAAAACTGTAACGGGGGAAATTCTGTACATTCAGTATTTTTGAAAATTTTGAAGCTTTCTTATCGATATAGAGAACAAAACATTTTTTTTTTTGGATTTATTGCCTGTCTGTTTGAACGTCACGTAAAAACCACTGTACAGATTTAAATGAAACATAGTCATAGTTTAAATCCTAAAACTGGTTAAAAGATACCTTTGATCCCAAAAAATGGATTAGTTCCCGCAGGATAACAGGTTAAAATTAGTGTTGCAACTCCGAAACCAATAGACCAATTTTAATTAAATTTATCATTTTTGTAGATTATAGACGGACAATGGTTATAGGATACTTTTATCCCAGAAAACTGCTTTGTTCCCGTGGGATAATAGGTTAAAATTAGTATAGCAACGCCGAAACCACTAGACAACTGTTCATCCGAAGCGAAGCGAAGACAATTTCTAGTATATCCTATAAGTAAAAGAAACCAACGCAAGTTAGACTAAAAATAAACAACTAGAACCGTATAATGTAATTTTCTACCTCATTTAGAAATGTCAACAGATAAATAGATTGTCTCCGCAAAGAAGCACAGGATTGAATTGCAGCTGAACACACGTGAGGTAGTACACCGCCCACCGTACTCAGTTTACAGTAATTAAGGAACAAAATACACGGTCCAATTTTAGAGTCAATGTGCTACTGATTTTGATTCCGTTTCAGATGTAGGACACACTTCATCAATTCTATAATTACTTTTGTGTCACAAGACTTTAATTTTCGTTTGAAATTTCATCGTGCTTAACAAAGGGAACCTATTCCTTTTCAATTTGTAGCTTGTCATACCGTTTGAGAATACGGGGTATTTTAGCATAAATAATGTATGCCATTTGAATACGAGGTAAAGAAAAATGTGTCATTTCATTTATTTTTAACACTCGTTTTCTATTATTCTTTTTCTTCATGTACAAAAATTGATATTTGTTGAAATGAAATGAAAACTGTTTATTTCGTCTTAGGAACCAAAAGCTCACTTAACGAAAGTCAAAATTGTACAATACGAAGTCCCCACTAGAGTTATAAATTAATTAACAAAATATATATTTAAATTAATTCTTTGATAGTCTAAAGTCTCGAGTCTCTGTCTGGTCTTTATAAACTCTGAAATGGTAGGAGATAGAGCAGTCTTTAGCAGCTATATTAAGAATTATCTGGAATAGGTTTTGGTACTAAAGTTATACCGATCGAACTCATGGTTGATAAATTGATACGTAGCAATGTGCACCGGGTGCAGCTAGTATTTAATAAAAAAATATATAATTATAATAATTGTTAAGAGTTGAAAATAGGTATGTCTTAACTATACCAATTAAATATTCGAAACGAAAACTAATACTAAAATCTATAAGAGTTACGCCCTTTTTCTTTAGGACGAAATTCTTAGAGTAACTCAAATGAGTTTGAGATTTCATCATTATACGCGAAACAATAAAGGCGTAATTAAAACGAATCATCTAAAGAGTAACGCCCTTATTGTTTAGGGCGAAAATCTTATAATAACTAATATGAGTTTGATTTTCCATCATTATACACGAAAAAACAAGGGCGAAACAAAACGAGTTTTGTAAAGTGACGACGTTTTTCGTCTTTTATATTTATATATTTGACTCAAAGCAGTCTATAACAAACCTTATTACTAAGCAATTAAGGTCATGATTACTGGACCCGTTAACAAGAAAATTGAATAGACGAAACAGAACGAGCTGTGAGCCTCAAAAGGACATAAGACTCAATCAATTTCCAATATCACGCTCTCTAAAGTGAAGATATTTTATGTAAAACATTGACAATAAAAGGGATGAATATTTCGGAATCATTGGAGTGTAAAAGTCGACGAATTTAATAAACGGGATCCAATTATTGATGAAAATACTCGTATTTTACAATCGCACGTAGGAGACACACTGAGCTCAGAAAATGTCAGAAATCCATTACTTAAATACAGAAAATTTTACACAGAACAGATAGCACCTAAGTATAAAATTATGGTTTTATAATAACAGCAGTTGCGTAACGGCTTGTTTCGATTGTGAGAGATTGAAAACGTTAAGCAACAACTGGCGCGGTCGGCAGGAGAAGGACCGCTAGTTTCAAAAAAATCACAAACGCTTCCTTGCTTAATCAGATGGCATTCGTGTAGCCATGTCGGAGGTCCTCAGGCGGCATAAAAATATCCGATACAATACAAATATTCTTTCTTGTGTACACAGTATGGGTAACAGTAAAGAGGAACTAATAGTTGAACATATACAAAAGGCGGCCTTATCGCTAAACGGCGATCTGTACCAGACAACCTTTGGGCAGTATTCTTTAAAAGAGTCAAAAAATTGTAGGATGTACACTAAGTAACACGAGAATGAGGGTTTCATATATGGACTATGAGTGAATTTATTCACCCTATCCCTCCGATACCTAAGTTGGCCACTAACTCCTCCACCAATCCGCACTGGAGCATCGTGGTAGAGCTCTAGGCCTCCTGAATATGAGGAGAAACCCGTGCTCATTAGAGGGCCATAATGAGTTGAAGCCAGTAGTACAGTCTGTTTTTATCACCCGTACAAAATTTGTAAACAAGCCAGTGGATGATAATACCACAGTTTTGTTGTAAAACCATCACATTACATGTTTAACATACTAATAATTCTTGCCTTGTAAAAACTTTGTAATATTACAATACGCGAGTTTTATAAAAATAACAAACAAAAACGAAGTCACCTTTTAAAGTATTATTTTGAAAGCAAAAAAGTTTACAAGAATTGTACAGATCAGAAAAGCGGACTGTAGGAACTCGCCGACAAGAAGACACCGCACTTAAAAATCATGCATACATGTTTTTAACACACATTGCCATGTTTTTAGAATTAACTGATAAAATAAGGAATCAAATTGATAAAATGAAACAGAACTAAGCTAAAAATGCTGACCATAATACAAACCCTTTTGAAAAAAAAATGTTAAAACGCAATACTTTATGATTGCTTCATCTGTTGCCAGCCTCTCAGTATTATATAGGATACACTTTCCAAAATGTGCATTATCAAACGAGGCGACGCACGGCGGGTATCCGTCCATTCATTGGAATAAGTTGTCCGCGTCGGTATTCTCGCATGATTATAACATTTTGATTGAAAGCCAGTTATCGTCTTTTTCTCCCCGTCCTTCGTCCATCCTCCTCCCCATTCTGCTTCTGTCTCCTATCCTGAAGTGGTATGTTATTGGTGTATCTAGCGTCAGTTGCTGTCGTTGTTGACCCCAGTTGCTTTGGCAATGTACCTTCTTCCCTGTGTACGGGGGTCTATTGCACGTTCGTAACACCCCAGTCTGGTGTTATTACCGTCCATGGGCGGCGGTGATCACTTACCATCAGGAGATCCGTTTGCTCGTTTGCCAGTTTATCACATAAAATAAATGTCTTCAAGTCAAGAGTTAATAGGTTTTTATTAAGTTAGTGCGCTTTATCATCAAAAACTACGGCACCACTTATCATCAGATGGTTTTTATTCAAGCGCTAACTTACTGAATATATGAAAAAAGTTGAAACAGTTAAACAAACCAATTTGAATAAGTCATAACGGTCTTGAGGAACATTTTATTCTGTCATCGCACAACATGTCCGTTTCAGTACGTAAAATTGTTTTGAATGAGTTCGTTATTTCAATCCGGCCGTAATAAAATGTGTGAAAGATACTTTAAATTCAGAACTTCTACATAACTATACCATAACACAACCTGTAAGATATTTTAAACAAATTTTAATCTTCCAAGTTCACGTACATTTCAATGAAATTAAATCCGCTAGGGATTATATAACGAAATTACTTTCCAGGTTCTCACGTCCTCCAAATTAATGGCAAGATATGAGCGTTATAGATGTATAATTCCACGGCATTGGAATTTTGAGTGTTTCAAGGATATAATTAACAAATTAGTAGACACATCTGTTGGTAAGGGTCGTTTATATTTACTGAAGCATCAACGATGCCCATCAATAACAACATACATATTTGAGGAAACCAAGCTAGAATATATTAATTTTAACTTTTGTACTCATTGGCCTTTAACGACACTGCTAAAATAAGAACACGAATTTAACGACACAGCTAAAATAAGAACACAATTTTAACGACACTGCTAAAATAAGAACACGAATTTAACGACACTGCTGAAATAAGAACACGAATTTAACGACACAGCTAAAATAAGAAAATTTCTTTTGTGTCTTACTCCAGTAAAATGGAGTTAACAAGCCGAAGACCTTCTTTATGAAAATAATATCAGTAATAATATACGTGATGTTAACAATACTATTGAAGTTATATTTTTTACATAAATCCCTACCACTTGACTCACTCTAAGTGCTCTAGCCTTTAAGATTAAGATTTGCTTCACATAAACAAGCCACTTGATAGTAAGTGGATTTATGAAACGGCTTCCGAATGAAACCCAATGTAATCTGTTCAAATTCTCGTTCCAGGTAAACCCACCATTATTCCAAATTTTACGATGCCTATCAATCCTGGTTACCTCACAGTTTACGACCGACAGTATACAGATAATAAAAGCAACAACTTCAGAGCTTAGTGACATCCTGAGGTATGATACAATATGCTCTCTTGTATTTACAACAATGAACTTGGTCCTGAGTTAGCTATAAGCCTAACTTAAATTATTGGGTAGACCTAATATTTCGGCCTTTCAGGTACTAGTTAAACTTGGTCAATAAGGTTGCCTCAACATTGAAGCGCTCGTAATCTTTCGTCTTGCGTGATCAACTGAGTTGAACGACAGCGGAATGCTACCCATCCTGTAGCCTCTGTCAAAAACTCTTGACCACGTGTTTCGAAGGGCATTTAAACCATCGGTAACGGTTGTCATTGTGAGATAGCAGTCATCAACCTATACTGGAGGCTTTTGAATCGTATAATAACTTCTGAACCTTAGGTTGACCATTAATCTCAACTAATTTATCCTGGTGTATACTCAAAATCTCTTTATGCATCATTTTCAACATATTTCGTGACCAAAAAATGCAGATAAAGCAATAGAAGAAAGAAGTATCATAAAAAAGAGGTGGAGAGAGAAAACAATGTAGCGCACTTGGTTTGGCCACACCATAAATCAAATCTATTGGACGATACGTCGTCGGCTATGTATAATTTAAGGTCGGGATGATTTATGATTTATCAGATACCTAAATAGAGGCTACTTTAGGTATATCAAAATATACGTGGGCTTTTCTAGAATACTGACCCCAATCCTATGCTGCCAGAGCAGGGTGTCAGTATTATTAAATTTCAGTGAAATCCGCCTGGCTCGCTGCCATCCCTTATTTGAGTCAGCCGCCAAGCGTCGTCGTGTTCCAGCTGGAGGTTTAGAGTAACTGCTCTTTTGTCAATAACGAATTGATCGTTTTATATTTTTGATACGTTTGGGAATTACTATAATTACTATAATTTGTTTATTTAAAGTTGGTTTTTACAAATATTTTTGTCTATGACGAATATTATTTATTTTCGTTAAGTGACCTGTTATTTTCAATAAATCAAAAAAAATTACTTTGAGTTTGAAACTAATCAGAATCATCAATTATATCGTCTCTTCGTCGGCCGCCTTCCTTAGTAAAAGAGATTTCCAAAATATCCTTAGCAGAAATGTTATTAAATCTAAATATTCGAAAATACAACTTCTTAAGACTTCTTAAGTTGTAAGGGATATAAACTACAGTAAGCAACGAACTTTGTTAATCAAGGATAATTTATTACTGGAGACACACCAGCGGCTTCCGAAATGAGAATGAATGTGCGTAAATATAGTTCCTCCTTCAGCTTAATGTACGACTAGATCTTGACAATTTGTCTATTTTCCTATTGGTCTAGTAGTTATTAACCCGACTACTAAGCCGGAAATTGTGAATTCGATCGAGAACAAAGTTTTCTGTAATGAACACGAATGTTTGTTTTGTACGACTGTGGGCCTGGTAATACATATATGTACGTATGTAATTAAAATCTATATGTATATTCCTCAGTTGACTCAATATAAACAAGCTACAGCTTAGTTTGAATTGAGATGGCTGTATGTGGGTTAACCTGAGATATTTCTTTTCTGTAAGAATATCAGTTTATTTCATTGTTTATATATCATTTCAACTCACCACTTGTTTCACACTTATTTTCATCAATAGCAACGATAGAAATTTATGTTTGTTTGAGTTTAAGAATAAATAAAAAACACAGCAAGTATACGCTGGATTCGGAAGACTAAGAATCGAAGAAGTTGCGAAAATAACTAACAGCCTAAATCCAATAGTACTCATTAATGTGATGGATCGATGAATGGGTGAAACAGCCGTGTTCGTTACCTCATACAGATAGACAATACGATTATAATTACGAATACTGATTACAATATAATCTGATTCCAACGTGTCTTCTGCTACACGAAAAAGATATTAAGATAACGGGATGTGAACAATATTGAATTATGAGGCAGGAATAATATGTCCTCGGATTAGGACGGAGCGTTTGACTAATTGAACAGATGGGGGAATGGAATTACGGGGTGATACTTATTTATCTCGGCTTACCTACACATGTTGGGATGGCTTTCTGATGAAAAATAAGCGAGCTCCTGGTGTTTGGTTAGTACAAATAATGAAGTTACTAACAAACTGACCTTCGTGCGAGAAATATGCCTTATGGGAACCCTCAAGTACAGGAGTGATTTAGGACCATGCACGACTTGGAGTAGCTTGGAACTTTTTGCTGGGTAGACCGATTGATGATTCTTCCAGGTAGTCCATGTAATATGGAGCAAGATCTGTCAAGTTTCTTTTGGGTTATCCTTATATTATTAATGCTTGTTTATTTTTTATTTATTTATCAAAGTTATTAGAAGTCAGCTTAAATGATAAAAAAGATTGTGAAATGCGTTATTTTGTAGAGAACATGAACCGTCTATGCTACTCGTACGTCGTCGTCACTATATGATTAAATAACGATTAACAGGTCGAGTATTTATCTGAAATGAAATCAAGACGAGACATCTCCACAACTGCGAACAAAGCATTCCTTATAGAAGGTCAATTTCAATTAATGTTCTGCCTTCGTTCCCTCGGATGCCCAACTCCAATAGGGTTTTTGATTTCGTTGTAGTATTTATTATAAGAAACTATTTTTTTCCTTCAATTAAATGTTAGATAAATTCTCTATTATTGTTCCAGATGAGTCGTTCATTAAATTTATTAGGTGTCGATTTCTATTCTAATATAAATGAGAACGAATGTCTAAGAAAATCATAGTAGTATAGATTGTTAAGACACTACGAAAACTAACATTATTAGTTTATCTTAACTGAGCTTTTGAACTACGCAATCAACATTATTTATTGTCTCAATTTAAAGATATCCTCTATATGTACAATTACTACAAAAGTAGTTGTATATTTTAAATATATACTAATGAAATATACACTTATATTTTATACACAGAATAACCACTGATCTGGCTGGCAAAAGGATTCTTGGATTGCGTAAGTAAATCTCGATCTGCTTCTTTTAGAAATGACTTGTTAGATTTTATATAAGCAAAACCCTTACAACCTGTAAACCGTTTTTAATAAATATTTTTCTATTTTTGAAGCCAATATCGCTGAGTGATTACAAGCCTTGCATAGCTGTTAGAACCAACGATCCGTATCCTGAGATATAGCCTTTTAAAGGGTCATAAATTGTGATCCACATCATTGGGGTCCGACGCTTTCAACGGATATTGATTATGAGTTGGGAGCAAAGGTTTGGAATTCAACTAAACTTTGATATTGAATTTTGATGAATATTCTATATACTAATCATCAGCATCAATATTTATACTTCTATTAAACTAAATGTATCGGCTCGCGTTGCTGCCATTAACTTTTGAACCATGACTCCGATCAATATCATTTGGTACCAAAGCCTTTTTACAAATAATTCTGAACGAAGTTGCTTCATTATTATCTGCAATCATTTCAGAGTCTGTAAAGGACAATTTATATTTATAGATCGTAACTCAATTAAAATCTATTTTATATTAATAACGTCCGTTTATACAAGCAGACGATTTGGTAATACAAAAATATTTTGGGTATTAAAGATTGTGACCGATATATTCTTGACAGATATTCATTATTTGGAATGAAACATTTCGAGATTTTTTAGCAAGGAATATATATTTCTTAATTGGTATGTTTTCAAGCGTTAATCTTCTCCTCGAAAATAAATTGAATAAATAAATAAATATCTTTGAACAACTCACACACGGCCATCTGACCCCAAACTAAGCGTTAGCTTGTACTATGGT
>DWJZ01007444.1:0-12110 GCA_018249125.1 Asbolis capucinus
TTTATTGACTTTACGCAGCTTCGAGAACTATATGGAGAATTCTCGTGTCAGTCCCCTCACCATTTTATACTTCACCGTAGCAAGTGTGGGCTGGCGTCTCCACGCACAATGTCAGGGACATTGTCCACTATGCTGGGCAAACGTGGATTGGTAACAAGTACAGATAAATTTATTTCGTCTTAGGAAGTGAAAATCAAAAATGTATAATACAAATACAATAATCTATCCGGGATAAAAACTATATGTTAATCCAAGTTACCCTCTATGTGTGTGCCAAATTTCGCGAAATTCGGTTCGACAATTTTTGCGTGAAGGAGTAACAAACATACAAAATTTTGCATTTATAATATTAATAAGATAACAGGTGAGTGCTGCCATCTTTGAATTCGATATTTAACTAAATAGAAGTGGAATTCATCACACTAGCAGCCAGTGCCTAATTGTATTAGTAGATGTCGCAGTAATATAATATTTGTGGTAAAGTAAAACAGATGTCGCTACTAAATTAAGATGACTTCATTGTTTTAGCAGTGCTCAAGTGTCCATTGATCTTTATTTTTTAATACTCCTCGTTTGGCACTGCCACGCTGCCAATGCAAACTGGCAGAGGATTTAGTGGCCATCCAGTGTCGGAAGTTTTTTATATCGTAATGAAGTTTGGCACATGGATAGATTAGGTATAGTCTGGAATAACACATACTTTTTATCACCGTATCACGCGGGCGAAGCCGCGGGCGGATATTAGTTGGTATACATATTACCTAACCACTTTGCACACCATATACACAACTATACGTGGTGCAAATTTGTTTAACAAAACTTGTCAAGTTTGGAATGGAAATATGGAAAAAAATCCACATCGAATTTGCAGCGAGTAAAGTCACGGTAAATATATTTTGGAATGTTAAAAAAATATAACACAGAATATTTTCAAATCTTTATTTTAAACAATATTTTATGTGAATATAAATCGTTGATATGTACAATAAAATAACCTACTACAAATAAGCAATATTTTCTCATAGTAACTGTGAGAAATAGAAAATCTTAAGCTACATACAACAGTTAAAACTAACAAACATGTACGGACCTAATTTAAAACTGTATGATATAAAATTCGAAAACGGATAACAATAAAGGCGTAACTCAAAGAGTCATTCATAACAATACCCTTTTCAGTATAAGTCGACAGTAAGGACGAGTCTTATGAGTTTCGCCCTTATTTTATGAGTTTAAATGAGATAAACCCTTATTGTTTTCCGTAATCAATATCTTTAATATCTATAATGATATCTACCAAATTGAAGTAATAAAATAATTTGCAGTGATGAAAATTCCTACTTCAAATGTAATCGTGGCTAAATAGTGAAATATACTACTTTGTCTTTATCTACGTTTCTTTGTTACTTTTCATGTGCAAAGTGACATTCAAATTTACAACGAAGGATATATACTTTTAATGATATAATTTAAGCTGTTGTGAAAATTGTATACAATAGAAATAGATACATTATGATTATTACTATCTACTGCAATTTTATAACGTAGGTGTAATAGAATAATAAAGATTATTTAAGGAGTTAAGTGTTGCCAAGTTAATAAATAAAAAAATATTATATTTCATTTTGAAAAGAAAATTTCAATTTCCTTTTGATCGGCTTGACTTTAGTACTGGCAATAAAAACATCATTAATTTTCCTTAATCAAATGTGAAGCAAGTATCGTATTATAAAACGAAATTTGATTTGGTATAGACTATATAGCAGGGCCCTGTAAACCAAATAGAAAATGAGACGTGTAGTGTTTGCAGCGTAACGCTAAACTGGATTAAATAGGGCGCATATTTGTTACAAATTGGTTGCTGACTGAAAAAACGGTAAGCAAACTGCTACAAACTGGATATACTATGCAGTTGCTAGCCTCGCAGTGACAGAAATTGGCAAGGAAGACAACGGAGTGTAGCAGTAGCTTTAGTAGTAACTGAAGGAATAGACAGGCGATGTCCCATAAACTTGTATGAACACGATAAAAATTATTTTAAACTCGAGTCGTGCTTTGTGTTGTCATCTGTCATCCTGTCAAAAGTTTCTCATCGCCACCGCAGTACAGTCGGGACCATTATTTATGGTACTAGATCGAAAAACATTTATCGTGAGGACCGGTGTATAATGTACTATCATAATCCTTGACAGACGTCAGTTGACAGACTATGTGCCTGATGATGCCGCATTCTAAGATACGTTACAAAAATAATCTATGTTTTTAGGCTAAGATCGTCGCGAATACTGAACATTTTAACGCAAACGTCTTGCCGTGACCATGACCCATGCAACCGGGTCGAAATATCGGTAAAATAATAAAAAGATCGTGAGTACCCCTTTGCAATAAAATCTATATTTCTAGAGTACCAACACTGTAATGACTTGACAAAATATATAAAGGTAAAGGATGGTAGGTTACCACCAAACGAACTTAATAATTATGAAATAATCACTGCAGTTTTTTTATTTTTTTTAGATAATATTTTTTTCCATACAAGTTAGAGTTTCCACTGGGTGCAAAGTTTGTTTTTATTTTCGATTTAATTCTTGTGGCATTTTAATGGCCAGTTATATTATGTTAACTCAAAATTACTTCAGATATATCAGATCTCATCAGATCAGTGATTTCTTAAATCTTAAAATATAGTGGACACAATGTTTCAATTAAAATTTATACTTATTGCACATTTCATTAAAATTGAAATAACTATGTCTGTAATTTAATTACATTATTTTGTCCATTAATACTTATTCATTCTAATTATAATTTACACAATATTTTATTCTAATAACAAATTTCTATATTAATTAGTAAAAATCAAGTATCCCGTAATTTAAATAATTTCTATAACAATTTTGTTTAGTACCTATGTTACTTAAATGATTAAAATACAGATATGTTTCTACAATATTGACTCAAAATATTCTAAAATATTTAGAATCTATACAATGAACAAATGGCATAAGTTAACATAGTCTATTAAACACCTATAGTTCATTTTTCTCATCCCATAAAATTGACATTCTTATAATGCACTGCATGTACCACACTACAATATATCGGGCCGCAGCTACTTTTCAATATGCGATATTTGTAAAAATAACAAATAAAATTAATCACCTTTTAAAGTTCATTGTGAAGATGAGAAAAATGATTTATAGCTATTGTTAGACTAAATAGACGAATGTCAACACAGCATTACGGTCGCGCCGATATGCCGCCATTTCCAGGAATTTGACAGTGACAGCACACTTCCCGCGCTTTTGACTATGAAAAGATATTTATGTTAATAAAGAAATACAAAGTTTATATTTTGTTTCTATTAATTATCGATTTATGTCCATAAAATATAGTGATAGTCGAACATAATAATTAATGTTCGCTTACGAAATATGTGCAGTAACTTACCTAAAACAATTCTTTGGGATAGTAATAACATTTTAGGTATTAACTAAATTTGAGCGTTTCTATTTGAAAACGAAAATATAGGTCAGGTACAAGATTCAATTCGACATTTACAATTTAATGAATGAGTGAATAAAATGGATTTTTCTTACTTACAGTTTAGAAATGATTTCCTTTTAAAATTATAGATATTCGTATGTGTTATAGGTTTAAAAGTAAATTGAAATATGAAAGGCCATCTGCAGAAAATGTTTACTCAATAATTAATGTACCATATTTAATGATGCGAAGTATATTACATTAAAAATATTTAAACTTTGTGAATTAGTGCTTGAAAACTATAAATACTTTGACAATGGCACTTATTTCGTTAATGTCTTTAGTGATTTCTATATATTTGGCATTTCTAATATCTAACTTAATACTCTAAGTTATTATACAGTAGTAACTACGTTCAACGTCAAATTGTTAAGAATTATTAGATTTTATATAACAGTAATTATACTTAGGCCTAAAGGTGCCAAAGTAGATATATTTTATACAGTTTCAATGACTGGTGTTATTCAGAGACCACATATATATATATATTAAATAAAATTTTGTATGTATAAGAATCATTGATATAAGAGTGACGCTTATCTCTTTTCAGAAGTCTTTAAGCCATGAATTTCTACAGTTATACACAGAATAACTTTAAATATGTAAAATAAATATGTATATTCAGTGCAAATAAATAAATAAAAATAATAATTGTCGCCTTTGGCTAGCTGTAACATTAGTCTAATTGATTTTATATTAAACAGCGCTGTACCAACTAGTTGTGAAGATACCGATGACGGGAAACAGTAAGGGCGTAACTCTTTAACGTAACTCCTAAAAATTACGCCGTCATTGTGTTCAGTGTACACTAACGAGTCGCTCTGAGGAGTTATATCCTTACTTTTTTCTTTCATCGATATGGTAGTTTTGAATCGACCAATCAAGCACTTTTGACATTTCCCCTCCTCTCTTACCTCAGCAATTTAACTGAATTGTTTAGTACTAAAAAATAATAATTTGGGAATCTAATAGGCTGCAACTGATCAAAGGAATAGCAGATGATATGTAAAGTTATTACAGCTATTTATTGTTTAAAATATTTTTGAGATATCAACTCAACTACAATTCCTTTATTCAGTTCAATTATTAAGATCGATTAACTATTAAATCGATTTCATATTAATCAATTATCATTAATCCATTTGATAGTTTGGTATTCCTTAATTATTATTAAATGATTAAATAGCTAATCGATATGATATTATTTAAATAATATTCTATAATTTCACTTAATTAAAAAAAAATTGCCAGCTCGCCAGTTAAGGGTCGTGCCACAGTAATCACATAAAAGAGATTATAATGCCAATTAATTGTAGAACATTCATATTACAACGTCCTATGAACTGCGTCACTGTTCACTGAAGACCTTACTACAATGTTCTACATAAATACATTTAATATAATGTTGTTGATAAAAACCACAATTAATAACAATTCTGTAGGTCCCTTTAGGTCATATTGTTATTTAACTACGTGCCATTTTACACATACACAACAAATATATGTAATATCTATTATAATTTTATACAATATATATATAAATGTATATATATATATGTATATATTAATGTATATATAGTATGTAATACATTTTAAACTAAGCTCCTATTGATTTTTCATGATTATGAATTTTGTACTATTCATTTTGTATCTATTTTATAATAATTCTCAAAAATTTACATTTTCATCGATTGATGACGTCACAGAATTTATCAAAATTATTTTCTTTTAGTTATGGCTACATGACTAAGTATTTATCGTTGAAAGTTCAGTCGTCATCATTGAGCAGATCAGTACAAGACTTAGCTTTGGTGGTGGATCTGAAAAAAAAATCACAATGACTGAGTATACAATATTATCACATTTTGATCATAAACTCACATTTAAATGAATATATTTTTATTAAATTAATTATATCTTAATAAAATACTAGACAAATATATATATTTATAGTATTGTTAACTAAATATAATTAATTTAATAGTCCTTAATTAATATTTAATTAACATAAAAATTGGAATTTATATCATGTTCTGTACATTACTTTCTTCTTGCTTGATTAGTTAGTACTATATAACCAATAGTATTATTGAGTTATAACTTATTAATAAAAATGAATGAAACAGAATGTTTATGATGCGCAAGTAACATTGATCAGTTATCAGATTTAAGTTTATTTATTGGCTATTTGCTTAAAAAGAAATACCTAACCTACCAAACCAATAGAGTACTTACTGTGCACTCTTTACTCGTCGACATACTCTCAGCTCAATGGCACCACTTCGTACAGCTTTAAACAAAGCCAACGCTTCGACGTGTGCTAACTCATGGCATGCTTGCCCGTTTACCGCCAGAACTTCGTCACCTGAAATTTGTAAAACCATTGGTCACGTAAGTTCTTTTGTCCTAGTTTGTGGACAGCAACCACGATTTCAATAGATATTATAAAGCCGAAGATAGATAGGTATTGTCTATCGAGACTTTTGGCTTTATCAAAGAATTCATTAAAATATGTTTTGTGTATTTTATATTTTGTTAATAAATTTATAACTCAAGTAGGGACTTTGTTTTGTAAAATTTTGACTTTCGTTAAGTGAGCTCTTGGTTCCTAAGACGAAATAAACAGTTTTCAATTAAATTGATTTATGTTATTGATATAGTTGTACTATAATTAATTAAATTGAAGGTAAGATATGCACAAATGGTAATTTTTAAACTGAATTTCGGAAGATTTTAGCGTATCTTTACGCATAATGTTGCTTAACTACATTTCTAGCTGATAGTATGTGGAACGATGTAATTTTGGATGGTGTCGTGCATTCATTTGGAAAATAAAGAAACTAAAAATAATACAAGTAAGACATATTAATTTTTTCGAATTGTGTTACTTATAATTAAGAAAAAGAAGAAATTTCAAATCTTGGCAAATTTGTTCTAAGACGAGCTTATTCGACAACGATATACACTGGTACTTCTTTGTCCAATATCCATTTATAAATTGCATTTCACCTTAATCTTGAGCAGAGTCAAGGGCTATATCCAGGGCTACCTTGTGCATGTTAATTTGTAATGTCTTTATGTCACTATATTTACACATGTGCTTCATTTGTAGAAGACTGTTTAAATAGAAATCTACATAATATAAAATCGAAAGTAAATAAAGAATTGAAGGGAAGGACAACTGGGAAGTTATTTATGTACAAAAATATGACATTGACAATTTAAAAATTTAAGTTGACAATTTATCCAATTAGGTACTAAATTACAAAAATTATAACTATAAATTTTATTGCAATGTTCATAAGAATATGCCATTCGCAGAACCGGTACATGTAACTTCCGATCCGTATCAAATTTAATTTTAATTAACAACAGTATAAGAAAATAAACCAACCTGCTTTTAGCCTGCCATCTTCGACTGCCTGTCCTTGCGGGAGGATGCTCTTTATAAAAATGCCAAGAGGTCCTCTAGGAGAATCCCGTCCTCCGACTATAGTAAAACCGAGTGGCTTCTTCCCTTGTCCCTTTTCAAAAGTGATCGTATGATAGGTATGTGTTGGTGCACGTGGTCTCCGGGGAAGCGTGCAGAAGTTAGCTGCTGGAGCCTGCATATCACTTTCACTTTCATGTTTGTCTGTCCTCTCGACAGCACTATCCGGTACGTCCACATCCACTATATCACCGGCACAACTGAGAGCGAGTCCGTCCTTATTCGCGCCCGCGTAACTCACTACCTGCCGACGCAGTAGCTTGTTATTCATACTGCTGTACGTCGCGTTCTGACCTTTCAGGAAATGTGCGCTCGTCGCACTGTCGCCCGTTTCGTCCGTTGATAGCGCGCCGCGATTACACTCCGACTCGTCCTGTAACTGCCGACGGTTTACCCTGACGTCATATTTATCTACACGTTTTTCCTTCCCTAAAATAATAGCGTTTTCGTAGTCAACTGAACTTTCTCGCATTAGAATGGGATTTCTTTGCGGTGGTACTCTTTGTCGCACTTCCACGGAGGACCTATCGCGTTGTCTGCAAATAACAATGTCTATTTCTGAAGCGCCCGATCTAAGAGCTTCTTTGGCTTCTGACATTGTAAGGTCGCGTAATCGTCTACCATTGACGTTGAGTAATTCGTCACCAACGCGTAGTGTACCCTCTCTGAAAAGTAAACAAATAAATATATGTGACGCATACATAGTTGTACGTATGCGTACACGAATTGTACGCGTACGTAATTGTAAAGTCATACATGTATACAAAAACATAAGTAACTTACTTAGCTGCCAAGCCTCCGGGGACAACATGAGCCACTAAATATCCCACATGCCCTTCATCTGTAAGTTTGGTTTTTGCGATAAATATACCTAATTCGTCCGAAGCATTCCTTCTCATTATTCTTACTACTTTGAATTCTGCTTGTGTTTTATCAGAACTACCCCTCAATGGTTTTCGGCATGGTGGAATTGGAGGAATGCCAGCATCTCCTTGACTGGCATCCCTTTGACGCATCCTTTGTTTTTCGGTAAGTTGAAGGTACTGTGGTTCTGCGTATTCAGTATTCTTTGGCATGCGTCTCAATATTTCTTTTCTATCTAATGACAGAGCCCTTTGATTATGTCGAAGTCTTGGTTTTGGGCAATCACTTCTTTCTCTGCTTCTTCTGCTAGATATTCGAGATTTTATGTACGTTTGATCTCCTGAAACGCTTCGGCCATGACAAGGAATTTGTGAATTTGTCTGTGAAGCTGAGCTATCACACCGAGACGATATTCTATCACTGTCAAACAAAGAAGAAGCAGCGGACTCGTTGACTAGAATACCAGAATCTGCATCTTCACAATCTTGTATTAAAATATTTTCATCATCACATGATACTTGATAAACGTCATCATGAAAAACGGAATGACTTTTTTGAAATTCGTCTAGACCTGGTAAGGCTCCATAAGAAAAGCTTCGGAATTTCGCTTTAACGCCACCTCTCTTTTTCCGACTTTTAGTGACCGTTGGTTTAGGTATAGAGTCATCTTCGTCGTCTCCAGTTTGCCTGTAGAGTTTAGATAAAAATTTATTAGTTGATGATTTTAAATATCTGTCTGACATTGCTCTTAATTTTGCCGACAGACATGAACTGGGTCCAATAGTATCCTTGTCATCTTTAATCTTATATTTATCAGTCTTTTTATCAGATTTCAGTGCAACTGGGATGTCTTCATATCGTTCATAATCATCGTTAAATATTTGGTCGCTCGACTTGGAGAGGTTTGCGCCGGCTTTCGGAATTGCATGATATCGGTCGCATTCGGAGCCAGAGCTATAGCATCTGGCGCCCCTGTTAGTAAAAGATTTGCCATCTCTCCAGTTACACTCTACAGGACTAGCAACAGTTTTGGCAAAAAAGACATCGTCCTCATAATTTGGCATTTTAACCCAAGGATTATGATTTTCAAATTCTGTATGTGTATCAGGATAATTTCCTGAATATCGACAGTGACCCATTTCTTCTACGTGTCCAAAGCCACTGCAATCACTCCCGGAGGTTGAAGCTGCGTCGTCGTGGCGTAAAGGGCCATTGGATTTGAAACAAGATAACTTCGTATTTTTGACTTTATCGAGTAATGGGTTCCTTTTTTCTCTGTATACCATATATTCTTTTTCCAAAGAACCTCCGCGGTGTTTACGATTAGTGTTGTAACTTTCTTGTGGTGACGTGGTGGCGTTTTGCTGGGATACGCGGCGAGTGACTGGAGTTTCACTGCCGCGGTGATGCGGGTGGGGAGATTTTTCCACAATAATTATTTGGTCGCTGAGATTGTAAAAGTTTGTTTCCACTGAACTGCTGCTACTCTTCCGTTGCGGGTATCTCGCTGGAGACATATCTGGAATGAAGTACCAAAAATTTGTTAAAAATATTAACGAGTCTAAGCGCTGTATTGCTTTCGATTATTTATTTACCATTTAAAAACTTATTTTGTCTGTAAACCCTTGAAATGGTATTATGATTTTTTTTTATGTAGACTCATGACTTTAAATTTTTAGTAAGACATGATTCGCGTTTTATTGACGTATTTAAAAGTTTATGACTCCGTCGACTTACTACCGCATTGGGATTTGTTAATTGTAACTTAAAACACTTTTATGTAGGAATAAAAAGAACGATGTGAGAATCAATATACTACTACTAAGGATTTAAGTAACCATTAATGACCCTGAGTGCGACAGCTGAGTTTAAATATATTAATGGACTTCAAAAGAGTAATAATGTTAACTTATGTACTTAGAGATTCTGGTAAGAAAAGTGGGATAATGTTCGTTATAGTTGAGAATAAGTAATTATTTTCGTGCTAGGTGTAAGAAAGAAGAAAGAAAGTTAATTTTACCAATACTTATGTCGTATAATAATCATGAATCAAAGTATAATTGTAATTAAATTTTTGTGACGAATTATGCAAATTAATATCAAATTAAACATAATTTAATTAACTTCAAATTTAAACTTGTACCTACTAATAGTAATTAGTGTTGTGGTCGTGTGACAAAACCAATTATTATCACAAAGAACCGGAAACAGAATCCTGCTTATCGTTACATTAATAAATAAACGCTGACACACTCATACCCAGTACTAGGATAGTGATGCGGGTGGCATGAACGGAACACCCATACCATTCATCTGTCAGATAATACCAGCCCGGGGATAGAACTCGGAACACCTCGCTTCGTAGGGCCAAAAGATCATTTGATAAACATTTTACAAATTATTATTTGCCCATAACTATCCCACTACTGGGCTTGGATAGCTAGATACAATGTGAAGGGTACAGGCCATGTTCTACCACACTGACCAAGTGCGAATGGGTGAATTCACACACCTTTGAGAAGTTTATGGAAAACTCTCGAGAGTGTTGATTTTGGCACGATGGTGGACTAGAGGCTTTATACTGAGGCAGAGGAGACCAGAACCTAGAAGGAGCCAGTGGTATCAAGTGGTAGTAACCAACGATCCAGATGTATAGAACAGAACTAACCAACTCTGGATCTTCTAGAACAGCGCGGTTCCGTCTCGGGAGACACGGCGAGCAGCCGCGGCGGCTCACCCTTCCTGAACCACCGCATACTTCGTCATTCAGATCATTTCTGAACCTGAAACAATATTAATAAATAAATATCTCAGTAATTAACAGAACTAAAAGCATTACTTAGTACATACGGTGATCAGATAACTGATAAACATATATATATATAATTAAATACATATTTTTACACCCAGATACAGAACTAACATTCCTGTTCGTCACAGAAATCTTTGCTCTGAAGTGCAATTATCATTCACATCGATTCGAACCATGGTTTAACGATTGCTACCTGAGAACGGCGTAACGTGTCCTCCGAAGCACGGACCGCTCGTAGTCACCCATCCCGCTACCGACCGCGCACATACTTAATTTTTTCGATCCAAAATTAGCCAAATAATAACGACGTTTATTTTGCACACAAATTTCTTAATTTGTGTGCAAAATAAACGTGTGTAATTGTTAAGTGTGCACAGGGATTTTTAGTTTTATTTTTATAAATTTATAATTGTTATTATACTGATTAGGTAAAGGACTTTTGATATCAGTTTAAATTTTTTTGATATCTGTAATATTAACAGAATAATCGCCTGTGCATACTTAATTATTACGCCCGGTATATTTCATCAAAGCTACCCATTCAATCAATTTGCGTAATCACAAAGTGCACATTTATTAATATTACACATGATCGTATTATTAAATGCAATTTGAATTACTGACTGTATCAGTTATAAGATCTAAATTAACTATTTGTACATGTGTTCATTATGTCAATAAAACAAGTAATTGAGTTTTAAACTGCAATCGACACTAATGTATATTTAATTATCGACTAGGTACTAATGGACACCTTATAACACGTTAAAAAAGTAAATAAATATAAAATTTATATTTCAGAAGATAAATTATTATATAAAACTGTAATACAAATAAATGTAACCTTTTTAAACTACCGTCGACCGACTGACGTGTAAAAATCCGTAGTTTGTCACTCACTTGTAGGGTTGTCAAAATTGACAATGAAGTGGAATTGATAGTGAAGATGAGAAAATTTTACTGCAAAGGTACAGTTAAAATACTGAAAGTTATCATACCACACATGATGTCTGTATTAAAACAATATTCACAGTTAAAGCACTGATATTCTACTAGTTTGAAGGTCAGGCTCTCGAACGGGAGGTTACTGGGTTTTAGTCCTGCGTAGTTTAATTTTCAAAGTTATCGTATCAGAAGTTGATTATTTGTTTCGATGAAGAAAATCATTGTGAGAAAATCGCACTCCTAAAAGGTCCTCATAAAGTTCGCAAGGTGTGTGAAGTCCTTAAATCTGCACCTGGCCAGCATAGTGGACAATGGCCTATGATTGTGTGTGGAGAACCAAGCCCAATAGTGGAGCACTTCGCAATGGTGATAGTTCCAGAAATTTGTGCATTCCTAAATTTTACTCAACCTATTTTCAGTAATATAACCTAATATATTGTACCTACTGACCTC
>DWJZ01007445.1:0-12109 GCA_018249125.1 Asbolis capucinus
CCATTAATAGATTTACTTTTTTTTCTCATTTACCTACCTTTGTAAACTATTTTATTTTAATTAACCTTGTAGATTTATTTTGTAATGTAGTTTTGGCGAAATAAATATATATATACATATATATATTTTTTATTGCAAGTCATAGTTGTGACTATTAAACTCGGGTCTCCACTCACAATTTGGTACACAATGTGGTACAGTACATGTGGTAAATGGGTACAGGCCATATTCCAGACAGGCCAAGTGCCGATTGGTGGACTTTACACTTCTTTGGGAACTTTATGGGGGAATCTTAGGAGTACAGGTTTCCTCACGATGTTTTACTCAGTGAACGATAATAATACTATTTTTAATGAGCATTTCTATAAAGCAATTTGTAAATAGTATGTTTTAAAGATTCAGATTATATATTAATCAAGTACACAGATAATATTTTTTGTTTATATGAGTCGTATTTCTTCAGACATAACATTCCAGTAGCCAGGTGTATACTGACACCTCCCCTCCACATTAACTCAGAAGAGGCGGATTATAAAGATTTATGTGGACAAAAAAATCTTAATAGAAGGGCAGCCGTTCTCCGCGTCCATAAAAACTTTGTTGAGTGAACGTGTAAGGAATAAGCGTCACTGGAACTGGGGTGACTGCGGTCATTTCGCTAAACGAAGATCAGAATCGCAAGCTGTTAGCATAGAGATTGCGATCGAATGAAAGCCGCCCAAAGTATTCCATCCCGAAATCGAGGGGCCACGAATATTGCGGCTCACCAAAACAACCCAGTTCTGATTCTTCTAATATTCTTCTAAGGCACTTGGACCCCCTTTGATTTTCTTCACGCCCTATGAATGCGGAGCCTTTATTAGAACCGGTTCCAACACGTTTGCATATTAACGTAACGAGAAAAGACAAATAAGAAGCGATAAGATCAAGATGCGTTGTGAATAAATAATTGGCTCAGCTCTCGTGGACTCCTTCAATATTGTTTTTACGGTATTTTGTTCGAGTAACATTTCATATAGCTCATACCTTGTCTAAATTAATATATTTCGGAGATGAATAAGATTCCGCAACGAATCTATTGAAGCGGATTTCTTTTACAAAATGAATGACATAGTCAAATAAAGGAAAAAGTACGTCTTGTGAAATTTCCAAGCCAATCAATTGTTTTGTATTGTGAAAAGTTTCTTTGTCATTTGATCGATGACCTCTTGTCCATTAGGGACCTTTTAAAAGTTGTCCTTTGATTTCATTGTGTATTTCAACAATAATCACGAAGTTCTTGAGAAAGAACTTTCGATTCTCTTCAAATAATAAATAATCATTAATCACGAGATAGCCTTGTTTTAAGATAAATAATGCCTAATGAATTAGTGGATAAAAGGGCAGAAACTTTTTTTGTCTTCGATCCTTTGATGTTATTTGTTATTAGAGATTTTGCGGAAAATTCTTTGATGTTATTTGTTAACGATTGAGAGGAGATCTATCACGTCATATATATTTTTTTAATATTTTCCATGAGCAGACATCGATTGATTTTTTGTTATCTGTAGATTTATAGACAAATTTATTTTATTTTACTACATACTTGTACAGCACAAGACTTGTTATTTATTTGTTATTAGAGACTTAGGTAGCAGAAAATTCTTCAATGTTATTTGCTAAAGATTGTAAGAAATCTATTACGTCTTATTGTTTTCTAAAATATTGTCTATTATTGTTTTTTTATTATCTGTACATTTATAGACAATTTTATAATAAATATATAGGTATATACATATATTTTATTGGCGATTTGGCAAAAAAAGTTGTACGATATTAGCCAAACGTTGTTACAGATTTATATTCTGCCGTAGATTCTTTGATGTTAACTGTTATCAGAATTTTTGCGGAAAATTCTAAGATGTAATTTGTTAAGAATTTTAGGGACGAAAATTTAAAATTTGCTAATTTTGTTTTGGTAGCAGCAATCAAAGCGAGAGATCGTAAATATAAGATTAGCTGGGTCGGCAGCGCAGTGTAGCCGGAGGCGGTGGGTTTACAGAAGGTGCCAATATATTTCCTGACGCCTGAACGGTCAGGTAATTGTGGTTGAAACTTATCTCAGAGGGTGAACGTGCCCTGAATACCAAGCAGCACTGGTCTTGTGCAAATTATAAATGTTATTCTCGATGTTTATTCGTGTTTCGCAACTGCTGAATGCGAATTTGAACAGATTTTTTGAACAAATTTCGGATATTTATTTCTTTTTATATTCGTCATTTTTTTATGAAGCAGCAACACAAACAACAGCAAACGTTTACCTTGTGCCATGGGTCGCCCTGTCCTTATATGAGGACCACAAAAAACAGCAAGTTGCGTGGTGTAAGTATGGGTCGAACCGTATTAATAAGCGAGTCGCGGGTTGCCGACCCCTGCCATATGGCATGCCCACCAGTCAACATAGGATAGTAAAAAATGATGTTAAGTGTTAAAACATGAAGGAAATATAAAAGAGCTCTCATTTAGATCTGGCGTTATATTACTGTGTTGCGTTATGCGATCTGACAGCCGTATGATTCTTCGTCACATTTAAAATATTTATACATACATACATATATGTGCATATGTTATCCATACATATACATGGTCAGCAGATATAATAAAAGAAAAACACAATAAATATATTTATACTATGCTTACTATTTAGTAAGCATGTATTTGATCATATGACAAATAAAATCTTGTCTTAAATCTTGTGTTAAAATATTTCATAACTTCGTAACGTCAAGAATTTTATTTCTTGCAAAATTTTGATAAATTATACGATAACAAAATTTTTATTAAAATACTATGAAGTCAAGTAAAAGATTCTTTTACCAGAGTTTTAAAAAACAGTGGTTAAAATTAAAAACATATTTATGGATTAAATCGCAGAAAATATATATTTTAAGATATTTTAAGCATTTTTTATGCTTGAGAAGGATTTTAAATACTTATTAGTACAGTCGAAATTCAATCGTAATTCAACGATATAGGGTTAATTTATCATTGAAGATACTGAAATTCTCAAACGTCGGAATGCCAAATGCTAGTGTGTGTACTGTTTTATGTCGTCCCTTTTTTTTGTATAATATATCAGCTTTCTGCACTTCTTCTCTATATTGACTTAAAGTGTGCCGATCATACTCCCCTATCCGCGTAATATTCGTTAAAAGGAAATCAAAGTTTAGCTTCAAGTTTTAATATATAGATAACTTTATGTTTTAAAATATGGTTCAGTAAGTAACTTAAAATCGATCGAGAGATACATTATAAATGTTAAATTTACTTTTCATGTTTCAAGGCCGTTTGGCTTTTACCACAAATGCCAGCCGAACTAGACTTTTTTTTTTTTCTAATGAAGTAATGTTAAATATTCAGAAGTTACATGGTGTAATTAAGCGTTTATATCCCGGTGGCTTGTTTTCATTGAAGCGATCGAGAAAGTTAAGCAACTGTGGGTGGGATCAGTAAAAGGATGGGTGACCGATAGTGGCAAATAATTCATGAGTGCTGCCGTGCTGCGAAGGGTACGTAGGGTTGCCAATCGAACTATATTATACAGTAATGTACTGTATTTCGGGACTTCATACTATATAATGTTTAAGAAATAAATAGTACACGAAAATACTATATTACAATACAACATATCAATGTTTATATTTGGCAAAACTTTAACTAATAAAAAACATTATACATTTTTAACGCGCCTTTCGTTCGACTGCCGTAACGTGCGTGTGCGTGAAACAAAAAAAAGAGAATTGAACAATTTTTTATTTTCGTCGTAAAGTACTATATTTTTGAAGCGTACTATATTATTTATGTTCTTTTTATAAAAAATACTATATTCAAACAAAAAAAGTTGGCAACCCTACCCTACCCTACGAAAAGTCAGAAGTGCGCGCCCTGTGATTCGAACTCAGACCCCGCGAGTAGGAGACCGAATTTTTAATCACGTTACCGGTTACACTTACGGTATAATAGCAATATCACCATCATACTGTTAATAAAATTTATATTATACATATTTCTATCATATTTTCTAATACTATGATTACTACTTAAATAAAAAGAAAATAAAAAAAAAAAGTATTTTTAAATTACATTACAATCATATTTATAAATGAAAATATAAATATCACTTCCTACCAAGACATTTAATCATGAGGCTAATAAATTGTACCTTTGCTCCGGAAGACTTACTATTAAGTTTTAAAAATACCTTTCAATTTATAGGAAATTCTTATACTGATTGAAAAACGTTTTATAGAGATGCCATAAATATGCACAGAAAAAGTGAAGTACGTACGTAGGTAGCCTCAAGCTCTTGGTACGAGTAGCCTGATATTTATTTTCAGTGCACTCATTAACTACATTGGCGTATCCTTTGAAACAGTAATCAAAGAAAGAACTTACTTTGTAACGTTGTTCTAGTTTTTATTTTATCTCCGTAGCGCATGTCAATGACCTGAATAAAGACAAGAGTCTACATGTGCGTACGAGCGGGAATTAACTGATACTAAATACATAACTGTCCCACTACTGGCCTCACGATTTTAGGGGCGCCTTGATAGGCAGACAAGCCATTAATATACTCGGTGTAAATTTGATCTGGATTTTTTACTGTTTCCCGTAACTTATTGCTACGAGTACTACTTTCGATTTTAAAATAAAATTAACCTAATTTTATTTAACGATCGCAGAGCTGGGCGCTTTCTGGCTCAACGTGTAAGTATTTATTTTATTTCCAAATATATAATTACACACAAGTATAACACTCAAATACACCCATATATATATGATACATATAACATACTGTATGACCTAAGGTTACAATATACTGAATGCCATCTTTGCTTTTATTTACTAACCAGGCCACATGATTGGTGGGTATTAATTCTTAATGGCGATATTAAGCGATCGGAAAAGTTAGTTACAGCGAGCGCGGTCGGTAGGTGGACGGGTGACCGCTGGTGGCAAAGGTTTCATGAATTCTTTCGTGTTCCAAAGGGCACGGAAAACCAGCGGCCCCGGTTGTTATTGTTTGATAGCATTCGTTAAGTCATGTCGAAGCCCTTCGAGTGGTATAAAATCTTCCGATACTTGGGTTGGTTACTAACCTCTCTACCGATCCGTATTGGAGCAGCGTGGTGTTCTAGGCCTCCTCAGTATGAGGAGAGACCCGTGCTCAGGAGTGGGCCATCAGTAGGTTGAAGCCAATTGAATACTATAGTGTAAATAGGAGAGTTTTCTTTTGCCAATATGCACAATGGAATCTTAAAAGCGGCATAGGCTATATTTTGTCCCAAAAATGTTTTCGAATAAATTTCGAAATAAATATGGAGTGGAATAAGTTGACCGCGTCGGCATTCCCGTTTGATTATAACATAAATGTCTTCAAGTCAAGAGCGTATACGCTTTTATTAAGTTTGTGTGCTTTACCATCAAGGACATCGCCACTTACCATCAGGTGGTTTTGTAGTCAAGCGCTAATTTATTAAATATAAAAAAACGAACCGATGTTTCTATTTATGTATATAGAACATACCGAAATAGAATTTCACTAAAATTACCATTTTGACATACTAGATGCATTTGAATTTTTCACCCCTGTTAAAAATGGGGTCTGTCCACTGTAACTTGTTTTCGTTCTATAAATTCAATTCGCAATTCAAATCCATCAAGGGGAGTTTTGGGCACCGATACTAGTCCATTTTGATACAACAAAGTATTACAGTGACAGTTAAATTTTTATCGGACCACATTTTAACGCGTTGCGAAGTGCAATTCATTGGTCTTTGTGACTAACTGTTAAAATTTTTGCCAACCGTACTATATTATATAGCAGGGATGCCCAACCTTTTTCTAGTAACCCCTAGAAATAATACAAAAAAAATACTCACATACTTTTATTTGCAAAGAAGTTCAATGAACATATTTTACTTGTATAAACTATTTTAAATTTAATGCAATGGTCGATGTTGTCGTTTTGCGACCAAACTCGTAATATCAGGGTCGATATTGCTCAGTTGGTCACGATTATCTATTAGCTCCAAACGATTCCAACAGATGTCGTTATCTGTTGACTGGATTGAGTAAGTGTTCAATAGATGGTGCTGTTTTAAAAGTACAGACGTTTAATATTAGCTACAATTTAATAGCATTACCGCCACGTGTTGCTGAGGTTAAAGTATAAGTCAAATTTATATTGTAGTAAACGCAATACAGTGAAATTTAATGTTCTTATTTTTTCTATTTTTGTTGTTTTTTATAGTTTGACCTGGGTTGGAATCGAATCCACAACGTTCGGTGTAGCAGTCAGGTTCGCTAACCACTAGACCAACTGGCCTGTCTTCTACTGCTTTCGTATTTATAATATTTTTTATATACTTCAACAGACACATCAGCCGCAGTGCCAGCCCTGCCGCCAGCGCGTAGCCCTCGCGCTCCGCGCAGTTCTCCATCTCGGGCCCGGGTTACTTGCCTGCGGAACGAGATGTAGACATAGTGAAGATAAGATTATGACGCAAGTAGAGAGATAAAATGAGAGAGAAAATATAACTTAAGGAACATATCTTCAAAGTTAAGCCCGGTGCGCAATCCAAATCGAAAATTAAATTTTGTAACAAATGTATACAGGCCATGCGGGAAGTTGGAAGCGCGATGTAAGTCTCTAAGACGTTAACAATTGATGTGATATGCGATATCACATAACATAAAACATTTATTTAAATAAAAAATCGTATAACTTTCACGTGTTCCAATTAGAAATTTGAATACATATATGTTGATGATTTTTAATGATAATAAATATAAATATTTCATCTATTTGTAACCAGTAATCTAATATATCATTGACTAGAGCCTGTCCGCGGCTTCGCCCGCGTAGTGTGGTCATAATAAGTAGTATATCATTCCAGAGTGTAATCTATCCGTGTACCAAAGTTCATTTACAACCGCTCAGTAGTTCTTACACTAAGGAGTAACAAACACCTCTCCATCCAAACAACCAACCATCCATCCTCACAAACTTTCATGTTTATAATATTAGAAGGATTATTCATTTCTTCATCTTGCCTGTTCCACTAGAAACAGATTCCTCACCACATTGGATCAGCGTGGTGGAAGATGCTCTAGGCCAAGAGTTCTCAAACCCAGACCCGCAGGCTATAGAGCCCGCGATAGGATTTTGCCCATGCAAGTTTTAAGAACTTTTTACGCAAGGTCTGAGAGTCATCTTTGACCCAAAGTTGTTTGGCAGAGGGACACTGATGTGTTGAAGTCAGCCAAAACCAACATGAAACAACTAAAAGAAATCTCACCTCTTCAAGCAGCAGCAAGTCCTAACAGTAGCCCGCCACTGATCATTTCTTTGCACTTCATCAGATACTCATACATAATCATTAACGGCATATTCTTCAGGTGCCCGTTGAGACCCAATCCCAGCAGGAAACTAGCTCCATTGACAAGTCCATTGACAAGTCAGCTGCTCCCTGGAATGTACACAGTTAATATGGTTATTGTAGGGCAAAGATGGTGGTAGACATTAACAATATTAATAAGTTGACTAAATACACAAAACTGAATGTTTGTTTGTTTTTCCTTTATTGACTCGAAATGACACAATAGAGCACCAATGTACTTAGCAAATTTATTCAGAATTCTCTGGAAAGGATTTGATACCAAAATAATATTGAATAGTCACATTGATGTGTTGAAGCGTAGCAACGCGCGCCGTGTATAGCTACTAATTAATATTAATTTAACCAAAATATCTTCATTGTATATAAAAACTGTAGGGAAGTTTCTATAAAAATAAAATTGATCGGATTGTTTAGGTGTGACCAAATTTTTGTCGTTGTTTGTTTTGTATGTGTATGTGTGAGCAGGATCAATGGTAATATCTAAGGTTAAGTGAAGACTTGAGTAACATTGGGAGGTTATACTTGTACAAGCCGGTACACATATTGTGTGTAGATATGCTATTGTAAATAATGTTATTTGTCGTGTTAATTTATAAGTCCGGTGAGAACAATCATTATAAATAAATATCTGCAGACAACTTACACATAGACATCTGAGCCCAAACGAAACACAAGCTTTACAGAAAACTATATGCTTATACATCTATTTACACCCAGACACACATACCAAACATTTCTGCTCATCACAGAAAAGTTAGACCTGGGTGGGAATCGAACCCACAACCTTCGATGCTACACTAGCCACTAGACCAACCGGCCTGTATTATAAATGATTATATACAAATACAAAAATAAAGTTAATTACATATATTTTTAAATAATTCTGTGCGCACCTCTTATTTTAAAACATTTCAAAAGTTATATTTAAGTAACTTATTTTCTGGATTGAATACGTAAAATATTTTGATTTTTAACACTATAGGAGCATTATTACCTAAGCAGGCTTAGTGCGCCCGATGAAGGGACATCCTATTAATATAAATGTGACAGTTTCATTACTTTTCATCAATATACCACGTACGTAGCCATAGCTATTAATGCCATGTTTTTTACTAAACACTAGGTTTTTTACTAAACAGCTTCGCCTGCTTGGTATGTTGATAAAGAGTCTATGTGTTATTCGAGACTATAACCTATCCTTGTGCCAAATTTCATTGAAATCCTTTGAGTAGTGCGTGAAAAGTTTTGAGTGAAGGAGTAACAACCATCCATTCATACATCCTCACAAACTTTCGCGTTAATATTTGTACGATCGTACTAACCTGGTAACAGGTAAAGCCATTGTACTAGCGCTGATAGCGTATAGATGCTTCTCCTGCTCCTCAAAGAAGTCATGATCGGAAACCTCTAGCCGCTGTGTCACGTAAAAGATTGAGAAACATTATTTTAGCTGTCTTATCATTATCATGTCATTATTTCACGATTATTTGTGTTTAATAATAAAGTTTAAATTATTAAAATATTATTTTCCAATACAAACCGCAATATACAGTTCCTAATGTCAAATAGGTTCCGTTCAAAAATTTTATATATTAAGCACATAAGAAAATAAACTTTAGAATTTTAAAACGCCAGTAGCATTTTCATTTAATCAACATTTACCCCTTTATATTATTATGAAATAGTTTAGTAGTTAGCGCGCGAAAATTTTAAATTTACAATGAATAAGAAGAAAATTTTTAGAGATAACTAAAAAAGTGGCACTTACTCTGTGGTTCACCCCACCCTGTTACCTACTGTCAGTTACCTGAACGGCTCGGAGCGACCGTTGTGCTCATTTTGAATTTCGCTGCCGAAGCCTGCGCACGTCTCTTACCGAGGCTCTCAACATGGAGCAAGAGAAGCGATGAAGATTATCGGCAAGAAAAATTGGCAAAGCGACGCCATGTTGTCGAATCTTCGGAAGATGAAGAAATTTACCGTAAGTACATCATGCTAAATTCTATTTAACATGGGTTGCGAATTATCACGCATTATTAACTTTAATGCAAACAACTACCCTAGGTTGAGCTACATAACCTGTGATGCCGTACAATTAAAATGCCCGTAGCATTTACTGTTACATATCGCCTCTTTACAAGAACAACGTCATATTTTTAAAACCACAACTTTACAGGACGGCAATTTTAACATTTAACTGTTGATAAATTCTAAAATATTCATAATTTTCCCATAGGAAACTAATTAAATTGTTGCGGTAATTAATGTGTTTTTCTGAAAATAAGCAAAATAAAACTCTGGTTAATATGAAATGAGTAAAAAAACTGATTTAAAAAAACACTGACTCGTGTCACGTTTTTAATGAAACTATACATATCTATTAAGTTGAATATGTTAAATTTCGGTGTAAGGCTGTTTGATACGTTAAATAAAACACAATGTCAAAATAATGATATGTATTTTAAAAATAGAATTTACAAGAAAGATAGCTTACTTACACCGTAAAGCTAGTTTGCGGCACAATAATCAACACGAGATCAATCACATACATAGTACTAAGTACTTGGTTTAATTATAAAGTAACCTAAAAATAAGGTAACAAAAAATTTACTATCATACAAATAAAATAATTAAAAAGTGAACTGTACTTAAAGTTATCTAATAGTAATTCTATCACAATTATGGCACAGAGTATAAGAAAATCAAAAATAGGAACATTGCCATCACTCTTTATAAAAATACAATCACAAATTCTCTAATCTACATCTGTACTAATAATAAAACTGTAACGGGGTAAATTCTTTACATCAAGTATTTTTTGTTTTTTTTTTTATGCAGGGAGGCTTTCTTAACGATATAAAGACCAAAGCAATTTTTTGGATTTATCGTCTGTCTGTCTGAATGTTCGTGATTCAAGCAAAAACCAAACCGAGGCGTAGTCGTAGTTTAAAACCCGAGAATATTTAAAGAATGTTTTATCCCAGGAAATCGCTTAGTTCACACAGGTTAAATTATTATTCACACAGGGTTAAAATTAGTATGACAACTCCCAAAACCAATGGACTAATTTAGATGAAATTTTGCATATTTGTGGCTTATGTGAGGACAACGGTTATAGGATACTTATTATTCCAGAAAACTGCTTTGTACCGATAGGATACTAGGTTAAACTTAGTAAGAAAACTCTGAAACCACTTCTTCCGAAGCGAAACGAGGGCAATTTCTGGTTACCAATAAAACACTTAAATATTTATAATAAATACATTTCCAAAAATCTGTTACTTGTTCAGTCTTTTTTCATAATTCTGATTCGCAAAATTACGTTTTTAGTCGCAGATTTGCTATTCTCTATCACACAGAGATCGTTAATACCATAGCATATCCGTTTGTAGACGGAAGTGGTTCTTCGTAGTTTTCATTGTTTATTGAAACCTTATTAGATGCAGCCATGTTTTGATCATCTAAAATGTTATTGGTAGTGGAGATCTTGTACTACGTTAGACAGAAGAATACTTGACATGTTTTGTTGTTTGGACTTCATAATTGGAATCCTTTACTAAGTCTCTCTTTGAAACGTCATAAACGCAATCAATTTCGTGAAGTGTAGAAGTTTAGATGTAAGGTGTTAATAATTTGTATTCCACTATTATCACAAAATTCGAGGGTAAAAACTACAAGGAGCTGCTACTTGTATTATAAAAAAGACTTACTTTTACAAACTGAAAATAACCAATTATTCAGCTTTGTGTCCATTAATATAATTTAAAAAAGTTCCGTAGCTTTTTTTATAACATACCAAGTAATTTATTAAAGAAATACCACAGACTGCATTTAAACTAACTTACCATGATACATAGAAGGACCACTGCTTGAAGAACTGCTAGAACTCGAAGATCTGCTTAAACTAGAGGTACTCGAATTGATACGATGTCACATGGGATCTACTGCAATGCGTTTAGAGGATAGAAATAATGAAATAATTTAACTAGAACAAATAATATCAGTAGGTACAAATAAAAAAATATCTTCTGTTGATGTCTGCAATCTATTGGTTGAGCTTTGAGCATTTTCATTCCCGTCGTGTGTTAAAATATCTATATGAGAGTTTGAATCACTTATTTGTATCCTTGAATTATTTTTAAGACCTGTAGCTAATTGAACTATCTTCCAAAATCGTGATGCAATCTAAAAAATGCATTCATAAAAGTTACTTTATTTTAGCTTGCATAATGTAACATTTTCGCATAATTATAACCAAAAATTAAAGGTTTTAGAAAAAGGATATAAAATTAAATAACCCATAGTATTTTTAAATGATTCATCATCAACATGGTCACAATCAAAAATATCACAAAGAAAACTTATAATTTTTTCATCAATAATGTGACAATATTATTTATCTCATTCTTAATACAGACGAGTTTTAGAACAATAAAAAGTTGAAAACTTATATCACATTAAAGTTGATCTAAATAACAAGAAACACGCCATTTCTCAAGGTCATTTCGTCTCTTTCACTCGGTAACTCCTCGAAAATTCACTTTAAAAATGCCGCATTTTTGTAGAACATAAAATTCGACATCAGTTTTGAATATCAAATAATAAAAAAATCGTTTTTGATGAGATGTCACGTTGCTATTGTAAAGAGGCGATATGATTTTCGCACC
>DWJZ01007446.1:0-12108 GCA_018249125.1 Asbolis capucinus
TCCTGCTTATTGTAGATAGGTTTGTTCTGGCTGAGAATCGAATCCACGATCTGCGGCGTAGCAGTAAGGTTCATTAACCATTAGATCTACCGGCCAGTTGTTCGAAATTCTAATTTTGTCAAAATCTTTGAATTTTTTAGTATTTCTTTCTTCTTTTAGAGTCGATAAGAGCTACAGTTTTTGAACCCCCATTTTTTCTTTTCATTGTACTCCTCCAGCATGTCTCTGGACCCCTGGGGGTGTACTAAAACCACTTTGAGAATCACTGTTCTAAGCTAAGAGAAACGGCAGTCATACGCGGCTTGTTAACATTAGACGCAGTGGTAACTTTGCTTCCTTGGGCAAGTTTTTCGGGTTCGGTTCCCGGTTGAAACATACATATATGGAATAGATAATGGATAATGCCGTGTGGTTCTATGGTTTTATCGCTATCAATACATACAAATAAATACTGGTAGCAACGCGTTAGTGACGTTTCGGGTATTTTATATTAATAACACGCTTATATAGTAGTCATAGCTTAGTGGTTTGAATGTTTGTCTTACCAACAGTCCTGGGTTCATTACGGCGCGCTCCTCTAACTCTCAAAGGTATTCTGCAAAGTTCTCCATAGGACTTCTCAAAGGTGTCTGAAGTCCGCCAATCCTCACTTGACCAGCGTCATGGCCTATGGTACCCCTCACAGTGAGTGCAGACAGTTATTGGTTATAAAGATGAACATGCTTTCACACTCATTACCGTGAATACCTTGTCAGGAGGCACGTACATATATCACGAATACACATCGCTAATATCACCCGAGAACAATTATTCATCTGTCATTCATGTCTGCACCGACGATATCAAACGCGGTACCTCCTGTTTTACACAATAATTGGCACCTAGGTTTCAGGGCTGTTATATGATTGCAATTAAGTGCGATTTCCCATCACAGGAAGCCATCGACTCGGTGATGGTGTTGCCATAATACCGTGTTTATAAAACGTGGGCATCCTTGTGGGCGCGGGACACGCATCGGGCGTAATATCGTGGTTTTATCACCTCGCCTTGCAAACGGAATGCATTCTCTCTTTTTGGTAACGACATCAGTTGAATTCTGAATAAGAACTCGTAAGTGTACGGCAGTTTGTATTTTTATTGTGAACAAGCAGCTGTTTTGGATGGCTTCGGCGTAGTGGAGTTGAATCACTCGGCTGTGAGAGTATGCGGCAGGGTTTTTTTAAAGTTGCCAACGGTTTTTGAGGTAATAATGTGTTTTTAATACTGCAAAAGGTTATATTGGACATGTATGTGGTATTATCAGAAATGAAATATTTTCACTTAGGTGTTTCACTTTCAAGGAACTAGGATCCGCCCGCGGCTTCGGTCGCGTCTTGTTCATAATTTCATTCCGGTTCGTTCCTATAAAAATTCCTGTGTACTAATATGTGCATTGTAAAACAGTGTCCGATTTAATAACATTTATCGTTCACAATTTTGGTCATAGTGGCTTCCACATAAAAGGTAGAAATATGCTGTCGCAGACTTTAATTTAGGAATACTTGAGACAAAAAATCCTACGGTACATCATCTTTATGTAACCTTAAAGGTTCATTACAAATTTGTAGCCTTAAGAATATTCTGATGTATAACCTATATTACTGTAAAGTTTCATCCAAACCCGTCAAGTCGTTTTTCGTGAAAGAGTAACAAACATCCATACATACTTACAAACTTTCGCATTTATAACATTCAGTAGGATTTTACAGATGAAGTCTGGTCCCTGGTCTGTCTCCAGAACTCAGAAGAACTTGTAAGACCCAGTCATTTTGAATTGCGTCATCATTTTCTGTTCAAGTTTAAAGTTGAATTAAAATCGCTTTAAAATTTACGTATGAGAAGGAAAATAAACATTTAATTGCAACTCGTATTTGTCCCACTGCTGGACTCCGGTGCCTTCTCACAATGTCCCTCACGTGTGAGGGGTCTTTGTCAACCAAATGCGGACATTACAAATATTCGAGAACATTATTTCGATATGTTATAATTAATTAAAATTATGCTGAAAAATTGTTTTGTACATATTTTTTGTTAATTTTTTTCTGCAGTAAAAAGTAAATTTAATCTGAAACAGTATAGTTGGCAACCCTAGGCAGGGGTGTGGCAAGTTCTTGGACATGCTTTCCCTGTGTTCTTGTCGAGTTTCTTATCAAGATTTCGCCGCTTGTGTTTGGTTTTGTTTTTTTAAGAATTATCTACTAGTGAGTGTGAATGAGAGACAACGCAGATTCTAAGTTAGTGGACTTAAACTTTAAATTCTATACAAATAAATCGTTTGTACCCGGCGGCTTGTTTTACAGAAAATGTTAAGCAACAGCTGGCGCGGTCGGTAGGAGGATGGGTGCCCGCTAGTGGCGGATATACATTGAGTGCTTCCGTGCTTCAGAGGGCACGTATAGCTGAGTTAGTAACAGTGATTTTAGTTAGAGGCCCACTTTTGAGCAAGAGTTTCCCCTCGTGACTGGGAAGGCCTAGAGCATATTCTTCCACGCTGATCCAGCGCGTGGAGTACTAATGACATTAGTCTATTTTGTGTCTGTACGTATAGCCCCCTGTTTATAATTTATTGTGATTTAAATAATTACTATCTCTCTTGTGTAATATATAGATACATTTCTGTATAACCGCATCAGCTATTTACTATGTAAATAAAGTGATTCAGTTGTGTAAAATATGTGTAATACTCGTATCAGGATAAACTAATATTGTTTTGTTATATTTGATTTATTAGTAAGCTAAGAGATTAAAGTCCGCGGGTTATTGTAACACACCCCTGAGAACCAGTTGTTGTGCTTGCGATAGGTCCTGGATTCTATGTGCTTATGTGATCTTAACTGGCTCTTGTGTGTGTGTGTGTGTGTAAATGTATGAGTGTAAATGTGTGTGTAAGTGCGCGTGTGTATTTTTGTATGTTTGTGTAAGTGTGTGTAAATGTATGAGTGTAAATGTGTGTGTAAGTGCGCGTGTGTGTGTGTGTAAGTGTGTGTGTGTGTGTGTTATTACCAGCCTATTACCCTTATTACCAGCCTAATGATAATATAATATGGTTTCGTACACGATAGTTTAAAATTTTGTTCACAACCTCATTCTTGTCCGGATCGGGGCTATCTAAAATTATTGTACACTTTTATATAACATCCGGTTAGGGATGTATGTATATTAAGGATATCGATATTGGTAATTTCGATAGTTTCACAGCTCGATAAGATCCCTGCTGTGACGTTAATGTTAATTGATATGTCAGATCACGTCGATGAAACACCGTAAGTGGAATGTTTAAATACTTTAATGCGTTAACATTGTAAGATCACTCGGTCCGGTTTACCTTCTCCGGATACTTTCGTATTTTTAACCGGTCTCGTTATATGATATATAATTGACAGCAGGTGATAGCCTAGTGGTTTGGACGTTGGTCGCTGTAACGGGAGATCCTAGGTTCAAATCTTGTGACGTGCACGTCTGATTTTTAAACTTATGTTCGTTTCAGAAGGTGTTATTAAGGGAAATACATGGTGGGGACACCTGCATTTTTAATTCTCATTAAAGTTCTCGAAGTGAAGTCCTGCAATCCGCACTTGACCAGCATGGTGGATTATGGCCTACTCCTCACATGTTATTGGAGACCAGAATCCAGTTGTAGGTTGCAATGAGGAATGATACAATCATTTCACACTAGCCACCCCCCGTGACCAGCATGCTGTGTTGATAAAATGTTGCCCGTGTCATTTTGGACTAAAAACTATTCCTGTGTCAAATTCCTTTCGAATCCATGTAGTATTTATTGCGTGATGATGAACAAACATCCATCTATCTATCAAGCATTTGTAATATTATTAGGTATAGTATTTAACCCGATGAACTGAAAGTGAGATTTAAAAAAATTAAGGTTTATTAAAAATCTTTAAAAACATAAGCTTTACTTATAAATCCATAATACATCCATCCATCCATCCATAAAATTTCGTAACTGTATTGTAAACCGTTGAGGAGTTCCTTTGTCTGGAGCCAATCCTGAACGTAGTATCAGGTCATGTTTGTCATAAAAATGCATTGTCATCGGGTAGAAAACTATGGAAAATTTTAGCTCTGTCGTGTTATATTGAGTGGATCTAATTAAGCTTGCAAGATTTGACCCGTAACAAATAAATATACGAACATACAAACATACACTGCAAGTTAAATAAATGAATTATTCTTCCCCCCACCCCTTTCTACCATCGCGGCATCGTACGACACGACTATCCATCCTTACGCCGTGGATATCCTTCCGGTACGGACGACATGCTTTGCCTCGTCCTTTGTATGGCGTACCGCGAAGGATTGGAATAAGTTGCCAGCGTCTGTATCCGCTCAAGTATAATGTATATTCAAGACAAGAACGAATAAGCTTCTAAGTTAATGCGCTTTATCATCTAGGATTACATCGCCACTTTTCATCAGCTGGGATTGAAGTCAGCATTAATTTATAATATGTAAAAAAAGGCACGGTTTTCAACTTTGTTTCTTAATAAAATATTTATATATAGAGGACAAAATACGATTATTTAACAAGTGGTATAAACATTACCTTATCAGTGGCTCTCAAACATTTTTATGTTGTCTATCGGCGGTGTTATCGCTGTATCGTCGATAGGTCGCGTCATTTTGACATCTGACATCTGACGTAGTGTCAGGGCAGCGATGATTGTGGCTGACAGGCGATGAACGTTCATTCATAATTGAAATGATTACTAGATTATTGCGCAATACTCGTGCCGTAACTTTTGTATTTTTGTTCAAAGTAACAAAAGGAGATCAGCATTGATTTTTTTTAATTTGAAAGCTGGTGTTTGTCATTTGTTCGAAGACATTCTCATGTTATTCGTTTTCGAGATAATTAGAAGTCTGTTTTTTTAATGGCAAAATACTCGATTGTATTTCGTAGTGCTTAATAATGACTGTATAAACAATTTGAGCCACTCCGTGCTTCAAAGGTACTTTAATCCGTCGGTACTGCGGGTCCGTTGCTTTGCAATTTTACAATGATGGCTTATAGACCTAGATTTTTATCGCGTATACAGTACTGGCGTTAGTTTCGGTGCAAAAACAGCATATTATCAACAAACTAGTGATAAACAGGCAAACACAAATGTAATACGTTTTTTTTACCACAGCGATAGTCTGTGTTATTGTTGCTGCTTGTTTGCTGATTGCTCGCTGATTGCAAAGTTTAGCAACAGGGTGTTTTTTATCGTTAGATTTCATTAATTAAGTCATGACCGAGGCCTATAACTACATTTAGGTTGGCTACTAACTCATCAACACTATGCTCTAGGCCTCCTCAGTAAAGAGTAGAGTCTCGTGCTCAGTAGGCGCTATCAAAGTTTTGAAACCACATGGAAAAATAAGAGTAGGTCTTTTTCTTTCTTGTCCAACTGCACTCTTGCACGTGGTCTATGCGGTGACCAAACCGAGGAACGAGGTCTCACAACTTGTGTATCTGTTGTTTCTTTGCGAGATTACAAGTTTGTAATGGAAAAGGCGCGTGGTCGGCACACTTAAGAACTTCCGTTTCTATCCTGCCGTGGGAATTGTCAAACCTAGTTTTTTTCTATGGAAACAGATTTGTGAAACTATCGATGTGACTGCCCTATGGTTGGCAGTGAAGCGAGTCCTGGATTAGATCGCCGCCATCGTTGGGGATGTTTGTGACAGATAAATATATGTTCTCGGGTTTCGTGATGTGATGTTTATGTTGCCTTGTGCTGGCATGAGTGTCTAAGCATTTTTTTTGTTCACTTAATTGTTAAGAAGTTTCACTTTTCTAGTGCAGTGTTCCTTCAAACCATTGATAGCTTACTACTAAACAAGGGCCTCTGCTCTTACAGAGGAGGCCTAGAGGCCAAGTTGTTTCAATGTTTAATGAAGGGTTAATGTCCAACCAACGTGTCAGAAGTTTTATACCGCTCGTAGGCTTATGACGTGGCTTAACGATTGCTACCTAACGATAACAACCGAGACAGATGGTTTAAGATGCAATCCGAAGCACGGAAGTGCTATGACATATTTGCCACTAGCGGTCACACATCCTACTACCGACCGCGCCTGCTGTTGCTTAACTTTTTCGATCGGTAACGATCTAAAAAAGCCTGCTTATGAACGCTTCAATACAATGTAAGCCCCTTAAAATCATTCCAGAATATTTGAATTAGAATTTCATCAATGGAAACAATTTGCCTCGTCATAATGATTACATCAGTGTAGCTCAGGGGTGAGCAACCTTTTGAATTAAAGGGCCTATTTTAAAATTAAACCCACATAGATTAGCATTATTTTTATTTAATCAAATATGCTTACCGTTTTTGACTTACGATGTAAAGTTTTTCATATATTTGCTCAATTTTTGTATCATAGTGTTTTTTTTTGTTGTATTATTTTATGTTTCGACGCGGTGTTTGACCTTGTAAGTATAAAAAATCTAATTTTAAAATGCTCTCATGCGGCCCGCGGACCGCGGCTTGCTAACCACTGATGTAGCTGAATGCACTTACACACAGAACTAATTTTCTTAAGGTTTATCTGTAACTTAATAATTACCCGCCGGAGATTGAGGGAATATTGGAATACCGCTGTTATCTTCTTGATCTCCAATTTTGGTCAGCATTGTTAGCCAGAAACAGGAGACTGGGCTCCGTTCCACTTGATAGGATTTCAAAGTGAAAGTTGAATTGCTTTATCAAACAATACATGATTTAATAGCCTGGTGGTTTGAAAGTTGGTCTCTAGAACGGAAGGTCCTGGGTTCGAAGACATTGTGAGGAAACCGACACTCCGTCTAGTTCTCCATAAAGTTCTCAAAAGTGTATGAACTCAACCAATATTATAATTTAATAATTTTACCTTAAAGAATCATTATCCAAAACTATGATGGAGCTGGATCCATGAGCTGGATTTATGAGGAAGCTGGAACCCTTTACAAATTGATGGTGCCTTTGGAATTCATTTCCACAATGCAGTGATAAAATATACTTCAGTTTTGTTTTAAGTAAAAATAGTGTTATTTAATACGGCGTAACCCGCTAAGTGCCTCTAACACTTCCGCGGCGTCTCATCTGATCCTATTAACACGTGACACGGGCGCGGTGACATTGCTGCCTAGTTAGGGTTAACAACTGCACATGAGCTACAGATACCCACAGAGAGACCTCACACACAATTACACAAACTCCAATAAAATACTTTCTCAGATCAAAATATGTGAGGCGCGTTTTTAAACTTCGTAGACTATGCAATGTTATGTATGAATATGTTAGCGCGCGAAATGCAAAAACGAAATAAATTTGCACATCATCCCATGGGAATCTACACGGGATTAAATCTATTCTGTATTCATTTCCTGGATGTTGTATATCTGTGTGCCAAGTTACTCTTAATGTATATCGGTTAACGCGTTAAATAAACCCAAACATCCGAATACGTAATTGTCTCAATCATCTCAATGGAACCTACAGTCGGGATAAAACCTATGTTAATTTCCTTAAAGTGGTCTATTTGTCGGCCAAGTTTCATCTTAATCCGTCTATCGGTTAGCGCGTGAAGGAAAGACAAAAATCCAAGCATCTTCACAAACTTTCACATTTATATTATTAGTAGGATTTCTAGGACGTAGGTAGTTTATAGGATAATTTATACGGTAGACACATAAGTTAAGGTGGCAACCCTATATCTAGAGTGACTACGTCTATAGTAGCCGCTGGATATGAATCACGGTGAAAAAACTTCAATAACAATCTGCTCTGACGTCGTAGGCCGAGGGTTTCCGAGATGATTCTATATAGGATGGTAAGGTATAAAATATTTTAATACAGCTTACTGATCTATATTAATATGCCAGATTCTTTGTACCCCTTTTGATGAGAATTACGAGATTAGAGCAGTATTTTTGGCACAATTATAGTTTGCGAGAAAGAGTGCTGAAAGTTAAAATTTTATTTATTAACCACCTCTAACCGCAGCTTCGCTTACACACATAAATTGATTTTTTTTATTACCAATGGACCATAAAATCCCATACAAATTTTCATCCCGTATCCCAAGGGAACCCCGGTATAGTTAGGGATAAAAAGTATGCTTAATGTTATTTGTCGATCCTAACTGTTAATCGGGGATATAAGTAATGACTATACAAAGTTTCATCGAAATCTGTCCGCAGTTTTCCACGTGGTACGTGCTTAGAAAGACAGACAATAATTGAAAAAAAAAACAATTTTTTTTTTCGCTGTATTTCGATATTAGAGTACCCCCTTATCAAAATTTTCAAAAAATATTCAGTGTACAGAAAAAAACTCTTCGAGTTTTATTACAGTATAGATGCATTAAAATACATTATATATACCTTAATATTATATGAAGATATATCAGAATTGTGTGAATTGTACGTCGTGAATAAAGGACTTATGTCTAAGCGTGCTCGGGATCTACTCTTGTGTGACGCGCCACATTTGAACGCAAGCGACATGTTCACGACGAAATGAGGGCGTCTTTAGAGGAACTTATAAGAGTTTTTTTGAAGGCATACTCCTTGCTTGATGGCATATTGCTGGATGGAGCAACAAATGTTCATCCATCCATCCTTGCAATATTTCGGATTTGCAATAGTTTCTGCCCGCATCTTCGACCCGGTTAAGCCTTTGATTATAGCCTTTGTGTTATCATAGACCAAGGATGCTCGACCCTTTTGACAGTCGGGACAAACTGAGAAATGATACATTTGCCTGAAAAAGTTCTAAAAACGTAGTTGCGCGGGCCTTTTAAAATCCGTTCGCGGGCCCTTTTTGACAGTCGGGCCAAACTCAGGAATGATACATTTGCCTGAAAAAGTTCTAAAAACGTACTTGCGCGGTCCTTTTAAAAACCCGTTCGTGGGCCCTTTTTGACAGTCGGGCCAAACTGACAAATGATACATTTGCCTGAAAAAGTTCTAAAAACGTAGTTGCGCGGGCCTTTTAAAATCCATTCGCTGGTCACATTACGGCCACTACGTTATTGAAATCTGAAAATAATTATCATTTAAAAAACATTTAATATATTATAATGATCTGTCTTAAAAATGACAAATGAACGTAATAAATATGTTTAATTATAATACCGTTATTTAAATAACATTAACAATTTTGAATTTAATTGAAATTATGAATGTCAGGTCGGTTTATTAATTACTGGCAGACGCCAGTTTAATGAAATATTTACCGTATTTTAAAAGTATCTTGCTAATATTATAAACTAGGGTCCGCTCGCGGCTTTGCACACGTGCTGTTGATAAAAGTAGCCTATGTGTAATTCTAAGCTACAATCTATCCCTGTGCCAAATTTCAATCAAATGCGTTAAGTCGTTTTTGCGTGAAGGAGTAACAAACATTCATTAATACATTCTCACCACTTTTCGCATTTACAATATTAGTAGGATGTGAAAATTTGTGACGAAGGACGGATTTCGCAAGAAATTACTGATCGGATATGAATGAAATTTGGCATAGACATAGATTGTAGTCTAGAATAACACGTAGGCTACTTTTTTTTAACATATCACGCAAGCAAAGACGCGGGGTAAACTATTATGGCCACAAATATTAATCTTTGTATGTTTTGTATGTATGTAAAATTTTCCTCGTTAGGTTCAGTCTTTTCCGACATATGTAGATTATTTCGAGATTTTCTCTTATATTCTGTCCTATTTTAAATTTTCACTACACGGGTCGGCAACCTTTTCTTACATGGGGCCACAAATATGATACGGATATTGGGCGGGCTACTATTCATATAACATACCATAATCTCCAACTTATTGTTACTCTTATTTTACGTCGGGTCGGCAACCGAACACAGGCTCGTAGAACAATAGGATTAAAACTGCCGCTACGTATCAGGACGGACGTGTCTGCGCTACCACAGAATTTCTTCCTACGATGTGGCAGTGAAGACTCGTCTGTAACATCGAAGACCGTGGGAAACCATCTATAGGGTATTATTAAGTAGGTACATAATAAAATAATGTAATTTGCCTGTAACGCACATGTTATATTCTTTTTTATTTCGTTTGTATGTGCACATATAAATCTTGGTCATGCTGTTGAGTTATTGCGTTTAAGAATAAAATCGGTCAAGTGTGAGTCGGCGTTTCGAGCTTCCTTGTAGTATTTACGTCGTATTTTTGATTGGATAAAGGATGAATGTTATCGTAGGCAGAACCTAAACCTTTTTTTTTTATTTTTGACTTCGAATAAGAAGTCAATGTCCCTAATAATCTTCGGTTAGCCCTTTTTTGGTATCTTTAACCCAATATAGGCGCATTACTGAGCACGAGTCTCTCATTATATTGAGAAGGCAAATGCTGATTGGTGGGAGGTGTATGGCGATAATGCTAAGCGCTGATTCAAAAGCGTATGGGAAGGATATTTGGTGCAGTGAAATATGGCGTCTGTTTTTAATCAATAAACCTTATTCCCTTACATTTTTGAACCAGTGCTTGGCGTGAACGGTGACAGAAGAGACTGTCGAGGGCAGAACTTAAACCAATTTACGTGCCCACCGAAGCACGGAGGCGCTCTTAGAATTGGAGCGGTCACCCAACCTCCAGCTGACCGCGCTCGCTGTAGCTGAAACTCGACCGAACAGTCGAGTCAATTCACCGGGCGTTACCATTATCATTACGGAACCCTAATACAGCCCAAACATTTGCACATTCGTCATAATTAATTGGACATGTAGTCTTAGGTCGTGCGTACAGGGGCAAGGGTCATAGACAAAGTCACTTCCATTCGCCTTTGAGTACGGAGGTAAACAAACTAATACGGCGCCGGGGCTAGGGACGTGCTCTGCGATGTCGATGTTTTTCACGTCGATTGGGTGCGTACTGATTATTATTAAAAATATGTCATCTATATGGAATAAATAAATCGTGTTAGGGTGTTTTTTTTGTAGTATCATAACACTAAAACGGCTCGACTTATTTTAATGTTTTTTGTTTATAATTTGTTGATGAGAATGGGTTTTAAATTATATTCTATATCTATAGGAGATTGGGCTCTTTACATGTAGTTGAAAAAACTTTCGTGTTGACACATGAAACTTGTACATACCGAGAACAAATATTTATGTGTCACAACTGTCTGTTCCGACCAGGAAAAACTACTGAACGGATCTCCGTTAAATTTGGCGGGGAAATATTATGGTTTGGAATAACATATAGGACTACTTCTTATCAATATGGCGCGCGAGCGAAACCGCATGCGGATCCTAGTATTCAATTAAAGCAATGATGTATCGATATTGATCGTACATCATTGGTTCTGCCTGTTTTGTTGTGTTTTTAAAAAGGTGCGCGGTGTATAAAACGTGTGTTTTACGCGTATAGAGGAACTGACTCAGTGGGACGTGTCAATTAGAACAGGTGGGTTCTGTGTGGAACTTACTGGTATGGCTGTTGGCTGCTGTTGTTAGTGCCAACTTGGTAGTCCTGTCTTGGTCAGGTTATTAAGAAGTTTTCTTGTTAACTAACACGACTAAGGTGGAGTGATCTCGAATGGTTTTAAGGAAGATCGATTTTGTTTTTAATTTTATTCAGGTTGGAGAAACCGGGAATCTATTTAAGGAGGAGACAAAATTATTTTAGGATTCCTTATTTAAAATATCCAGTTACCCACGCGGTTTACGCTCCAAGCGAGTATTAAGCGTACATATTTATCAGTTCGTATATTAAGGTGGATTTATTTACTACTGTGTTGGAGTGCGTCCCGCAGAACACCTGGAAAGTATATATTAAAAAGAGTACGAGCCAACACGCATTTAAAAAAAAATTATTTTATATTTACACATATATATATATATAAGAAAATAAAAGTTTCCTGCACTGTTATATATATATATATATATATATATATGCATAGCAAATCTTCGTTAAATATATATGTACGTGTAATTTATTAAGTGCTTAATGTCTTTTTGTCGTATTAATTACCAATTAATAATTAAATTAATTTCTTGTGTCGAGTGTGTTTTTTTGGTAATTTATAAAAGAAAACGCTAAGTATA
>DWJZ01007447.1:0-12108 GCA_018249125.1 Asbolis capucinus
ACACCCAGACACACAGAACAAATATTCCTGCTCATCACAGAATAGTTTGACCTGGGTGGGAATCGACCCACGACCTCCGGTGTAGTAGTCAGGTTCACTAACCACTAGACCAACCGGCCTGTCGATGTACTAAAGTTTAAGATAGTTTTTTAAGGTTGTGAACTGAATGCTCCCTCAATTTGGTTTTGCTACGCACTACCAGGGTTCAACATTCTGTATATGTAAAACAAAAAAAAAAATTCAACAGTCATAGTTCTGTATTTTAATTTTTTTTTTCTTAAAATACACTCACCGCATGAAAAAGAATTCTTCCAAAGCTGTATCCATGAATCCTTAACTCGAAGATCGTAACACGTTTACGAGGCACAGAAATTAGACACTGGGACCTACCTGTCATAAAATTAGGGCGTAAAATCTTTTTTTAATACCCCAAGTTGTTTCCACGCTAGATTTTTCTGAACATTTGCAGGAGAAATACAATGTAGGTGGTTATAAAATTTACGCTGTGGTTTTTGTAATAAAAAACGATGAGATTGGCCCTGTGGTAAGTCTGTCATTCTTTTATATCAGAGTGTAATTTACGTCAAATTTAAAGCTGTCTTCCCAAGTTGCGTGATTCGGCGATACGATCAATGTGGAGTGTGCCTGTTGCAATTTGAAGATGCAATTTTGAACTCTATTTATACTACGATTAAAGTTTAATATATTTTGTAACGTACGTGCCGCTCTGGTGAAAACAACGCACATTTTTCTCCTACCAAAGATGCTAGCTTCCTAAGACGGCAGTGCGGGTTCCTCAGTAGGATTGAAGGTATAAAATAAGATGAAACTGTCAATCACATCAAGTGTTATTTTATACCCCCGATATATAATTGCGCGGATCGGTCATGAACGAGGTCAGAAAAACCACAGGCCTTGGGAATCAGGCTTTACAAGATCAGCATAATTATCAAATTAACTGAAACGTAACATTTTTTATACCTACCTACGTACTAATAATACTCATTCTTATATACAACTCATTCTGTCCCATTATTCGATTCGGGTTTCCGTTCACAATGGGCCATAATCCACCACGTTGGCCAAGAACGGATTGCTAGACTTGATACACGTTTGAGAACTTAACGGAAAACTAAGAGCACTAGAAACTAGGAGCGCTGGTTTCCTTCCGATGTTTGCCCTCACCGTAGCAAGTTATATTTAACACCTGATATATTATTAGTAAAAAAAAAATTTGTACGCGCCTCAGGATGTTAACCCAGCACCTCCCATTTGCGAACGTTCAATATTATATATTTCAAAATCGTTTGAATAACGAACATAAATAACCCTTTTGAGTTTCTACAATTTTACTTCTCCCAAGTGTAAACTCTTCTTTAGATTTACGTACATTGCAGGAAATGCCTTTTTATTGCCCCGTCTAAATTGCCACTAACTCTTGTGTACTCGCCTTTAGACTTGCCTTAGATCAACTTTGTACATGAGCTAAGGTAGTGTGTACCGGCTTTAAAGAAAATTTAAGACATTTCTTATTTCATTCTAAGGCCCCATAATTTCTGTTTGTTTACATTCCATCTGATGAAAATGTTGTTACCATGTTAACGGTCCTATGGGTGCTTTATAACCGGCCTAGGCCACCTCCAGTCTAGGCCTAGGCCTAGCTTTCACGCTACTTCGATAAAGCTAGTGACGGATTAATCTAATCCAAGTGAACATTATAATTCTATAAAGGTCAAAATTTCTAAAACGTATTTCTGTTATTTTTAAGAAACTGCAATGATTTTACTAGGTCCTGTCTGCTATTTCACCCGAATGGTATGTCGATAAAGAGTAATTAATGTGTTATTTCAGACTATAATCTATCTCTGTGCTAAATTTCATCCAGATCCGTTGTACATTTTTCATAAAGGAGTAACAAATACCCATCTATCCATCCATCCTAAAAAATGTTCGTATTCATATTTATATTAAGTAGGATATTTGACTACAGGTTGACCATTTAAATAATCCAGTATACGGCCCTTAGCTATCCGCAACGAAGCAGCGGATAATAGTTTAAAAATAAAACTCTCGATTGGATCCTATCCCGCCGCCCCGATTATCGGAATCGACGTTCAATATTTGCGGATCAAGATGGCTAAATCCTGATTTTAATCTTTCCTTTATAGAAGGTGAGCTATTGAGTACACGGAATTTCTAGCATAAGTCAATATAGTCTGAAGATCAGACAGATAATTGATACGAAGTTGAATTTTTGCTTTCATATTTAACAAATTTAAGAGTGTTATAATAAAACATGTTGTAATTTGAAAGCTCATGTCAAAAGCATCCTTATGACGAAAGGTAGCTGTATGACTCTTGGTCATGAGTTTCATATATAGTCGAAAGTAGTTGTAGGTGCTGTATTAACTGTGAGTAGGAAGCTCCTTGAGAGTTTCTTGCCGTTCTTCTTTTCGAACGGGAGGCACTGGGTTTAAGTCCTGGGCGCATCTTTAATTTTCAAAGTCACAAAATCATGTGTCTATTACAAGTTATTTATCACTTAATTCGATGAGGAAAAATCGTGAGGGAACCTGTTCCTTGGAGATTTCCCATAAAGTTCTCGAAGGTAGGTGAAGTCGACCAACCTGCTTGCTCATCGTGTTGGACTGTAGTTTAGATCCCTCACATTGTGAGAGACGACCCGAGCCCAGTGAGGAACAGTCACGGGTTGTAATGACGATGAATAAAAAATATGTTGTATACAACTTTACTGACAAACCTATATCACAAATAAAGTATTATTTTATTTGTTGTTTTATCAATATTGTACACGCTTCACCCGCGTGAGGGATGTCTGCGGGGACTGCGAAGAGAGGAGGGGTTCGGATGGTCGATGACCAGCCTCACCGCGCCGAGCCACTCGCCACAAACTAAATTTTGTATAGTTTTCACATGACCTAGGTATGGCATGATAAAAAAAATTATTATCTTATTTTTTTCTATAAATAAATTTACGCTTGACGACGATCCCACCTGATATTATGTGGCGATTAAGTCTTTGATGGTAAAACGCACTAACGTAGTAGAAGTTTATTTACTCTTGGCTTGATGATATTTACATTGTAATCGAATTATTAGATTATTTTTGTTATTTATCATATTTAACACGTCATTAGTAATGGTTACACAGTTGCTGACCCCGGTCTCAAAGACCGGCGCCTCAAGACAAATATCTTTTCTGTCATCCTTCACGCCAAACGCTAATTATAAATGTACGGGAATAAATGTACGGGAATATGTTTACTGCGGAAAAACAGACGCCATACATTTTTGTATCACATATCGTTCCCATACATTTTTAAACTCGCTTTCGGCGTGACTGATAACAAAGGCAATTGTGTAAAAGCCCGGGTTGGCCCTAAAACTAAGGTACACACATGTCGCTGACAGAATCAGCAGGGGAAATGAAATAAGGTAACTACTAAAAATTTTAATTAAATTCGATGGACGGTGTAAAAAGTATTAGATTTTTTACACTACCTGGTCTCATATACATTCGTCACAAACGGCGGGTTAACATAAAACCGACAATAAATGACAAAATAAAATGTCAGTATTAAATTTAAAAATAAAAAACGTTTTTCAACTCATTTTCTAGCTGTTACGGAATCTAGTTTGGCATAGGCCATACATATAATAGCGTAGGTTCTACCGCGGTGGTAGCCTAGTTTTAATCATTTAAATGTCACTCGCTATAACGGTGAAGGGAAACATCGCGAGGGAACCCGCATGCCGGGGAGTTTGTAAAACTCAAAGGTGTGTGAAGTCTGCCAATCCCAACGTGGCCAGCGTGTTGGACTATGGCCTTAACCTTCTCATTCAAAGAAGAGACCCATGCTCAATAGTGGGCCGTGACGAGTTGAGACGATGTTGCTTAAACTCAAAGGTGTGTGAAGTCTGCTAATCCGCACTTGGTCAGCGTGGTGGACTATGGCCTTAACCTTCTCATTCAGAGAACAGACCCGTGCTCAATAGTGGGCCGTGATGAGTTGAGATGATGATGCTTAAATATATCAACTTTACTACGAGTATAATATGTTGGTATTTTTGTATTTCATGTGAACTTATTACAGCTATGTTGTACAATAAAAAGATTTAACTAAATGATGTTCCTTACTAGGTTTTAAAATGGAACAGCCGAACTGTCTCTGGCGAAAAAAGATTAACTTTTCGAAAGGCACGTAAATCCGTAGATCCCTGTAGTTATAATTAAATAGCAGTCAATGGCCTTAGAGTGCCATAAAAAAGACCGACACTTACGTTGGCTATCAAAACCTTTATCAGTCTGCACTGCAGCTTGGTGGGGAACAGAAAAATTCGAAAGATATTCCTTATGTACTCCGGGTTATGTGAAATATGGCCAATTAAAGTAGGTTTCTATACTGCTAGAATCTCCGACAAGGCTCTTACTTACCGCCAGCCAAGGCTGGTTTTGAATGCAATCTAAAACACGGAGTGCTAAAGAAATTCTTGCCACTAGCGGTCATCCATCCACGTTTCGACCCTGCGTGCTGTCATTTGACTTTTCTGGTCACTTACCGACCTTATAACGTAAAGGATCTGAGAAAAAAACGATAAAACTCTCTAGATTTAGTAAGCTTACATTTTAGGCGATATAAATACCATGCTAATTACCATATAAATACCGTTGTTTTTAGTTGTAAAAATATATTTTTTTTTTTTAAAATACAATTTTTTTCCAGTTGCTACATTCATAACAATGCACCGTGGTACGCGTCTTATCTTATACAATGATTATACATTTTCAAAAGGTAGCAATATTCGTGGTGGAGGCTACCGGTATGGTTGTTCGAATTATCTAAGCAAGAGCTGCAGAGCATTTATACACGTCGATAAAAACGGCATCATAATAATGGGTGATAACAACCATAACCATCCCGCGCCGAAGCTGACTCAGATTAAAGATGGACGATATGTTAAATTGTAATAATATGAAGCGATTAAACCGGCGGCTTGTTTCGATTGTGATTGATCGAGTTAAGCAATAGCGGGGGTGGTCGGCCGTTAGTGGCAAAAATATTTCATGAGCGCTTACGTGCTTCGGGGCGCACGTAAAGCCGTCGACCCGGTTGGTAACGTCAGATAGCAATCGTTAAGCCATTAAACGCTAAAATAATATTATTTAGATATAACATAATTTATAACCGTATTCTATGTTGCGGACGCATCTGCGCTACCACAGACGATCTGGGAATCCATCTTTATTTACTCGTGAATGTGCTTGTTTGTAGATGTTTATGTATTATGCTGTTATTGCATGATGTTACTATTGTATTATGTTGTAAATATGTATATATTAAGTGCATATTATCAACTATTTTATCTCGACTAGAATTAGATTCAAATTGACTTGTATGTGAATATCATATATTTAATTTTACGTTCAATCTTGTCAACAAACTTGTTGATATGAGTAATTAACTTTAAGTCAGCTAATTAAATCATAAATAACGTGTTTTCACAAATTGTAACATAGGTTCAGAAATTAAATTATGCTTAAGTATGTTTATATGTTGTTATTTTATTATAAACGCCTACCAGGTAAAATCAATATTCGTCGGTACGCTTACACTGCCACCTAGTGGAAAACATAATTAATTCAATTGGTGCATAAAACTCTAATGAGGCAAGAAGACAAGACAAAAAAGACAAGGATAGAAGTATATTCCTGATAGGTACCACCGGAATAAATGACATCAAATGACTCCAGATACACCAACAACATCCCCCTTCAGAATAGATGATAGAAGAAGAATGGGAAAGAGGATAACGAAACAACGGAAGAAAATAGAAAATATTATTTTCCATATATTTTTTTCTAATTCATTTGTGATCTATTATTTTTAGCTACGTTTATCACCTTGATGAATGGTGCCAGTTTGCTTTTCTACAACAATTTCTCCTACTCGAAGGGTAGTACCCTTCGCGAAGGGAGCGTGAGGTACAAATGCTCCAGTGCAATCACCAAACGATGCAAGGCCTACATCCATGTTAGCAAGGATAACGTGATACTCCTAGCAGAAAACAATCACAGTCACCCTCCACCAAGCTTTCTCAAGACTGGAGATGGTCGCTATGTTAAGATTTAGTTTTATTAAACCGAGTAATGTTTTAAGATAACCTGGTATTTCTATTTGTGATGTTTGAATCCTTAGTATAACCCAAGGTACGTTAAGGTGATGGATGATATCGACAACGGAAAACAATAACAGCGTAACTCTTATGAGTAACTGTAATCTCTTTACTATAGATATCGACAACGGAAAACAATAACAGCGTAACTCTTATTAGTAACTGTAATCTCTTTACTATAGATATCGACAACAGAATACAATAACAGCGTAACTCTTATTAGTAACTGTAATCTCTTTACTATAGATATCGACAACGGAAAACAATAACAGTGTAACTCTTATTAGTAACTGTAATCTCTTTAGTATAGATATCGACAACGGAAAATAATAATAGCGTAACCCTTACTAGTAACTATAATTTCTTTACTGTATATATCGATAACGGAAAACAATACTAATAAGAATTACATCGTTATTAATTGCTCGTTGATTATTAAACTACATTACTTTCTTGTCTATCTTTTATTATCCGTAGGTACTGTATGTTTTGCACAGTCTGGCCTGAGTAAGACGACAGTGCATCTCATACAAATGCTCCTACTTTGCACTTATACTAGTTCTCTTTATACGTTAAAGAGACGTAAATGGTGATGTATCAAACGGGCAAAGTGTTCAAATTATATATGATAAGTATTTTTGTACAGTATCTTAGTTCCTAACACAAAGCATCCTAGTGTGGGAACTACATGTACTGTATGTTTGATTTATGTATACAAAAGTGTGTCGAAAATTAGCTCATTTCATTTTTTAAATTTTTGTTTTTTTTTTTCATAATTAAATCTTTCTTCGTATTTTTTTTGTGTGGCATCTATTAACTTTTTTCTTATGTTTGGTACCTCTTAACTTCTTACTAGTTGTACCAGTTTTGATGATTTTTTAATTCAAACCGATGCTTGTCATATGGTACTATTAAAATTAGCGCGAGTTGAGCAGTCGTTTCCGAATCCTCGCGAATATTGAGTGTTTAAGCGACTTCGACTGCTACCGCAGCAATGTAGCTTTCCTGTTATTCTTATTTTATGATGTTATTTGAATTTAGTTATTCATGTTATCAAGTTTTCATGCGTTTCATTCTTTTAATATTTGTGAGCCATGTTTTCTAATTTTTGCATTCTCACATCTGTTATTTTCTTTACTCATTGAATTTATCTGAATCGTAGTCTCTGATTCTGCGTCACTTTTACTTTTATTTGTTGTTGTTTTAATTCTCTTAATAATATTTAATGTTTTAGCTACTTTTATCACCATGGTGCGCGGTACCCGTTTGCTTGTCTGTGAAGGCTATTCGTACTCGAAAGGTTGCGCCATTCGTAACGGTGGCTGGCGGTACAACTGCTCAAATTCGAACAGTAAACGATGCAAGGCCTTCATACACATGAGCAAGGATAACGTGATACTCCTCACTGATAGTAACCACAGTCATCCTCCGCCAAACTTCGTCAAGACTCGAGATGGCCGCTATATCAAACTCTAGTTTTGTTAAACCAACCAAATTTAGGCTGCGTGATATCTTTCTTATAGTGAAGCTTTTTTCGACAACTATTTTTTTTGACGCATGTCATTAATATATTAGTATCTAAATCTCTCAACAGATGGCAGTAGTAGGACCTAGTTAATATTTTTTTTACGTTTAAACCATTAAGCCCTACTACGTTATTGAATTTCCATCATCAATTCACGTTATCAAATAACACTGGAGGTCACTAACAATTTAAGTAGCATTAATTGAATAATATTCCTCTTCTTTTTTTTGTCCAACAGCTATAAGTAGAGCTATGAAAAAAGTTTCACTTGCATCTTTCATAAAACCACACATAAGCATTTTTATTGAATATTACTAACACAATGATCGCCTCCACAGTTCGTTAAGGCGGTGGTTTACTCAGAAATACGTTCCCTATTAAAATTCTCCAATTGCATACACATATGTACGTTTACAAGAGGCGTAAATGGTGATGTCGTGCCAAACAGGCTACAACGCCTTTCAAATTGTATAGGAGAAGTATTTTTATATAGTACTGTAGTTACCCATAACACAGGATATCCTAGGGAACTAAGTTTTTATAACATTTTTTTCGTTAATAAAATTATATGATTTTTAATTTTTTTAACCAACTCCTAAAAAAGGCGGAGAATGAAGAACTCATTCGACAGTGAGCCGTCGTCATTTTAGTTTTTGAGAGTTATGTTTTCTGATTTTTGATTTTTTTTGAGTTTAAGTGGATAAAAAGCATTACAATTTCTATTAAATTAAAATTATGTGAAAAAAAAGTTTTTTTTTCATTTCAATATTAGAGGTTAAGTATGATGTATCATATTTTTTATACCAATAATGGCACTTTTTTAAATATTGTTTTTTTAAGAAAGCTTCCAGGGCATGACTTCTCTACGCTGCTCATGGAATATTTCTAATGAAGTTTAGTTTTTGAATCAAATTTCGAATAACTTTTATTTTATTTTTATTGCTTTAGTTTTTTTTAGTAGAATTTATTGTTTTAGCTACTTTCATTACACTGGTGCACGGAACCCGCTTGATCCTCTACGAAGGTTATTCCTTCTCCAGGGGTGGCTCAATGCGTAGAGGTGGCTGGAGGTATATATGTTCCAGTGCGACCACTAAACGATGCAAGGCCTTCATGCATGTGAGCAAGGACAACGTGATTCTCTTTGTCGACAACATTCATTGTCATCTTCCACCCGAATTCATCAGGACTGCGGATGGTCGCTATGTTAAGCCAAGATCATATTTTTAAATCACCTACTGACTTAAGGCGTTGTATCTCTATTTGTAACATTTGTATATTTGTCGTTTTCAGTTTGTTAATAAAAATTATGATGGTTAAGAATGTTGCCTATTTTACATGTGATAAATCATTAAATTATTCATTAGGCGATCTATAAGCAAGAAAAAACCAAATAAAACATAAATTTCCAGTGATACTACGGAAAGCTGAAAAGCAGTAAGTTTAGGCTTTGAATAACTTTCTTGGAAAAACATTGACTCATCTTGGGATGATGACGTTTTGGGCCGCACCGAGTACTGGTTCTGTAATGAATTCTCATTCAGAAGATAACAGAGATCCTTCCGATACGTTTATTTACAATCCAATGCCCTATTTCAATCTTAAAGCCAAAAAAATATTGAAAAATAAATTCAACTTTACAGCTTCCTACATAACCCTTATCAGTGGTGCAACCCTTCTTCGTTACAAGGAGTACACTTACTCCAAACGAGGACCAATTCGTGCAGGTGGTTCAAGATATACCTGTTCCTGCGCCTTCAGCAAAGGATGTAAGGCTGTCATCCATGTCAGCAAGAACCACGAGCTGACTCCTGTGTGCCTTGATCATACCCATGAGCCTGTGAGATATGTAACCACCTCACAAGGGTATTATATAAAGATTTGATTCGTTTGAAAGGTTTACTTCGATTTCGTTTTCATTTTCGTTAAAATTTTAATTCTTTTGCTGGTCACAAGATTCGTAGTTTTGTTATTTAATTGCGTTAAAATTAAAATTTGTATAAATATTGAGTCTGTTGTTTTTTTTACTTCCTATAAGAATTGTTCTCCTTCTATTGAGGAGACACAATTTATTTATATTCATTAAACAGTTTTTACTCAAGTATTGAATTCATGTCGTTTGCATTAATAGTATAATTTCTGTACCTTGAACTTTGAGTAAAAGATGAAAGGAAAAAGTCTGTTATGTATGTCAAATTCATCTACTACAATATTACCACAACATTGCAGCACATTTTATTACTCTTTCAACTGGAGCTACGCTACTATTGTGCAATGGATATAGTTATTTTAGAAAAGGGGAATTACGAAATGAGGGAGCAAGATATACTTGTTCAAGAAGAGTGAGTACTGGCTGCACAGCGAATATACATATTGATAAAGATAAAATTATAATAAGGGCGTTTACTAATCATAACCATGAGCCGGTACAATATCGGAGGATGAGAAATGGATTGTATGTTAAAGTTTAAGAAAACTTTCTCATAACATGCCTAAAGATACGAAGAAGATAAAAGTATCAATGTATCAAAATAAAGAAGAAAAAGAACCAAATATTTTATTTACTTAGTAAAACTTTTTCAGTTTAGTTACTTAAAATAAACTTCAGTATCATAGTAACATAATAAAGAACGATGACAAAGTCAAAACAGGCAAAGATTTGTTACTTATAATTGAATAAAGGTTTAACCCAACAGCTGTCTATTTATTTATTGATGCAGTCTTTACAGATGTTGTTAAAATATCCAATACTGTCGTTAAGTTCTGTTAAATTGATTTCAGAGTTGACAAATTAAATGATGTCTTTGTGAATATTTTAATTGCAAATTACATTTTCAGCACGGTTTGTCAAGACTCCGAAAGGCGCCGTCTTATTGTTACACTACGGATATACCTACAGTAAGAATGGCAGCTTGCGTGAAGGGGGAGCCAGGTTCGCGTGTTCCAACATGCTCTCCAAGAAGTGTAAAGCCTACATCCACATGACTAAGGACAAGGTGATAGTTAAAGCACAGCTGGATCACAATCATTATCCTCCACGTTATATGTTTACTAAGTCAGGAGAATATGTGAAATTAAATCACGTCTTTTGATTTTTTTTGTCTAGTAATATATTTGGTTGTGTATCAGAATATTATACCTTTTGCGCGTTTTGAAAATGATATTTCAGAGATCTTAACTCTTCTAGATTATATAAAAACATCAGATGTTGTCGAGTTTTGCTCCTTTATCAGACTGTTACATTTAACAGCTCTTTTTTCAACTAGTGCATATTTTAACTCTGACATAATTCTTGGAAGAGCTTTTAGTTTTAACATATTATAGAATATTATTTACATCCCACCCGCATAATAACCACGTATTGTAACAATTGCTCTTCAGACAGACCATAAATAACGCAGTGTCTTAAACAGGCTTGTTTACCGGTTTATTTTCAAACATTAATCAACGCGAGTATTTAAAGAGCGTTTTATTAAAGTTTGGCTCTAACTTAACCTCAAAAATACCGGTTTCCGCAAAGAGCAAAATTATAAAGTTTATAGCGATTTTTTCAGGATTTTTACAATGCGGTGTTATTAGGAAAATATAAGTTGAAACTTACTCGCGTGGCGCCTAACTACTATCGTTCGTGGTTTTTGATTGAACCGGTTTATTTAGGTTTGTGAAGATTGAGTGAAGAAGAAGAAACCTTTTAAGATCTGCTGTTTCTGATATATCAGGATATTAATTTAAGTTTTCTATGATATTTTAAGATATTTTGAAGTATGGAATGAAAGTTATCGTTCGATACTTTATAATAATATGATATTTCTGTGTGAGCATTATTTTTCATAATTTTAACTATTTTAGTATTAAGTAAAAATATTGTAAAAAATGTTAGATTAAATGTTTGAAATATTTTTATATTATGCCATATTGAAATAACTTGTACATAAATTTGAATCAGTGTCCTATTGCAGTTTTTTTATTAATAACCATGTGCTGAGTTGACCTGTTTCGAATTATCTGAATTATTCAGCAAAAATGTAAATGTTTTATTATACGTTAAAAACATATTTGTTTTTTTTCGTTAACTCGTGACTCAAATAATAATATTTTTATTTTATATTTAATTCTTAACAGCTAAACAAGGATTTAAGGAAAAATTTAACAAAAAAATGATTCAAATAACTATATATATATAGTTATGTGAATCATATATATATATATATATAGTTATGTAAAAATTGTGAATTTTGTGAATATCAACGCTGTCAAAAAAATCCAATCCCACGAAATCTGCCGTAGCAAAACATTTGATTGGCGCCGGGACCAACCACTGGATTGAGCTACACAACCCACAGGTGATCTCAGTGGAACGACAATACATTCCAAGATTAGTTAGGGAG
>DWJZ01007448.1:0-12108 GCA_018249125.1 Asbolis capucinus
AGAGACAAAAGTATCGTGAGAATTATACATTATGTGGGAAAGTAGAAGATTACATAAAATTTGCGTTGCGATGCATTTCTCGGCACAGGGCCGTACTTTGCACAGGGCCATATTTGAAGTATCCATAACGCTTATGTAAATTCGCTATTATTATCATTAAAATGGTTATTTTGGCAACGGAGGCAAGAAATAGAACACAAATCTATAATTTAACGTTGAAGGAATAGATCAGTGGGATAATATAATGATATATGACCGGGAGTTCCATATTGTTATGAATACACTATTCGGTTATATTTGGCTTGGTCTATACAATTTTGAACAGAGATAAAGACGGAAAAGATGAAAATGTATACGAAAATAGCCTTTATTTGCTTTTATTACGATTTACTTTTGATATGCCTAATTCTTGGAAAATATTTATTGGAAACTTATTTAATAACTTCTGTTCGGTACAGTAAATAATCAAAATAAATACTGTCAATTTTAATATACTTTGCAACAGTGATAGATAAGGTTCCTTTATTGCCCAGATACGCAAAAACAAAGACACAAAAAAGAAAAACACAAGGGTGACATCAGAAAAAACTAAGATAGCCTCGTGGTTTGAACATTGGTCTCTCGTACGGGAGGTCTTGGGTTCAAATCCTGCGGCGTGCATCCCTAATTTTTAAGTCATGTGCGTATCAGAAGTTGATTATCATTTCCTACAGTGAAGGAAACATTGTGAAGAAACCTGCACACCTGTGAGTTGCCCATAAAATTTCAAAAGTGTGTGAAGTCCACCAATCTGTACTTACACATGGACTATGACCTGTAGCCCTCACATTGTGAGTGGAGAATCGAGACCACAGAGATTTTTTACAATTATACGGACAATAAAAACGAACGTTGAAGTCGTCTAAAAAATCGGCTTTCAGTACATCGGAATAAAAATCGAAATAATTTTATCACAAATAACGACAGACTGAAGAAAGAAAAAGAATACAATTTGTTTGCGGCGGCAGGAGATACATCACCGGTTCCTCAGCTCTCAAAACATAGAAATTGTACCAACAAAGGCGAAACAGATCACTAGTATTACTTCCTAACATTCTTTTTGACTAAAAAAAGTATTAGGAATATTTTCAATTACACTCTGCTAGCTCAAGCCATTAATATCTCAATTTGGGACAATAACTTACCTTTATATAAGAAGTTGGTTTGGAACTCGTATATTTCACTTCAATTTCAAAATTAAGTTTGTGACAAAATTGCATTTATTATTTACTAGTCTCCGCCTGCGGCTTCTTCCGTCGTGTATGTTGATGAAAAAGATAATATTTATGTATAGGTATGTTGATAAAAAGTAAACCACCTGTTATTCCAGATTGTAATCTATCCCTGACCTGAATTTTATTCAGATCCATTCAGTAGTTTTTGTGTGAAGGACTTAACAACATTCATCCATCTATCAGCCCTCACAAACATTCTCATTTATACCTGATTTCGTAGGACTTGTAAGGCAGAATTTTAAAAGTCGGCTGTTACCTGCGCATGCTACTTCATCTGCATATGTTAATGTGAAAATCGATTTGATTTTTTTCTGAAATGAAAACTATTTATTTCATCTTAGGAACCAATAGCTCACTTAACTACAGTTAGAAGTTAACAATTCAAAGTTGCTATATCAGTTATGAAATTATTAACAAAAAATGAAAATCAATAAAAAAATAAAGATAATAAAGTTTAGTTAAAGCCTAAATTCTAATGAACCTGTTGTAAATATTTTTTATCTACGCACAACGTATGTTTAATAATCTGTGGTTAAAAATGTACTGTATGATTTTCCTTCTCCATCTTCATCTCTGTAATCTTCATTCCCAAATACGACCCATTTATTCACCGTTTTGCTATATTTCAATACTTATAATCTTCAATCCATAACACTCGTCTCCTCATAAATAGGAAGACCTGACATTGACGTTAATGGAGAGTACACATTAAAAAAGCTATTTATTCTAACCTTCGACGGCACCGACAACTTGTGCACGAACAAGAATCACAATTATTTTTCCCCTTCTTTATGTGGTTTAATTACGTGGTACTATTCAATTATAAATTTGCCACCGAATGTCCACAAAAACAAGGCTTAAGGCCTACAAACTAGGTTATACCACCACCAAATACAGATTTAAATTCTAGGTTTACCGTCAGATTCTCCTGTAATAAAGTGATAATATCGGTATTTCCCGCGGCTCCAGAAGATTAAGATAAGCAGGTGCTCTTGTAAGGATTGCCGGTGGATTTTCACTAATGCCTTCACTCCGAGCGTAAAATCTGATGAGAATACTTTCCAGTTCATTATCGAGATAGGTTACGACATTACGTCAAGTATTCCACAGATAATATATGCAAATGTATTTACTTAAAAATTACACAACCATTTATAAATTACACTAGCTACCCGCGGTTTCACCCGCGTGATCTATATGTATAAAATTGAATGTTTGTATGTTTGTTTGTTTGGCCTTTATAGACTATGAAGTGGTAAGAGGTAGAGCACCAATGTCCTTAGCAACTTTCTTCAGAATTCTCTGGAATAGGTTTTGGTTCCAAAATGATATCGATCGAACACATTGTTGATGACTTAATGCGTAGAAACTCGCGCCGGGTATAGCTAGTGAGTTATAAAGAAATACCTGGATGAATGCATAATCTCAATGAATAGTCCCGGGATATGATTCCTATGTCATTATTTTATTGGGAATTTTTTTATGGACCAAATTCACACTTAACTCAGGAACACAATATATGCACTACACAGAGTGAAAGGAAGATTAGTGCAGGAGGATTCTTCGTTCCATTTCGGTCACATGTTCCTTAGAGAAAACTACTCAGTCTCTAGTAGCTGAACCCGCTACTTCGTACGCGCAGGAGTTATATGCAAATAACTCCCGATCCTGCGAGATTTCTGGGAAGACAGACTTGTTAGTTTTATATTAATATGTTTGTTTAGAAGCTATACCCGTAAGCGTAGAAGTTTTTTCCACATAATTTCCGATCCCGCGGGATTTCCGGGGTAAAACCTATCCTATATGCTAATCCAAGTTACCCTCTATGTGTGTACTAAATTTCATGGAAATCGGTTCGGCAGTTTTTGCGTGAAGGTGCAACATACAAACTAGCATTTATAATTTTAATAGGATAATTTTAAGGTATGGAGTACCTACTTTCGTACAGCTTTATAATTTAAAATGATTTTATTTCTTACCTGTGATGTAATAATAGTCCATAATGATACAAGTATGTTATGTAATGCAAAAGGCAAGCATAATAAGAAAGTCGAGTAGGTACGTAACGATCAATGCACACGCGTGTCATACGACGTATACGATCTATCCAGACTGATGTTCTTCTGCTTTGTTTAGAATGTAAGCGCATCTGGTACTCCAGATCTTGACATGTATTTTAACCTTTCCTGGTCTAGTCATAGGTCCACAAAGTCTTTACAATCGGCTGATTGGCTTGGTGATACAATAGGAACCTTAAAACAAGTGCCTTAATAGTAAATAATTTTTACGCAACTAGGATCCACCCGCGGCTCCACTCGTGTGGCAAAAGTGTTGATAAAAAGCAGCCTGTTCACTGTCGAGCCAACTACAATCTCCACACAAAAAACACGTTTATCCGGCGCTCCATTCAACCGAACATACAAAAACACATTAAGTAAACTAGTATATTAAAAATTTGTAATTAGTATTAATACACTACGATAGTACGGATAGTTCTAAATCCAGCTACCTGAAAAGAAATAACAGCTTTATCACTTCATAATTCCAAACAATACACACACACACTATATCATATCATATATATACATATATATATATATATTTAGGTTACTTTAAAACGGTTTCCTTTCAATATCTTAGCACAAACTGTAGAGCGAGAATAGGAGAGAATCGAAATAAAGCTCACTGAATAATGACGTCACCGCTCTCCACGGTTTACTCCAAATTACTGAACATTATTGTACTTCCAGTATCTTGGCAAATGCTTACGAGGAACCACCAAGAAATGGAAACCATTATAAAAAGAATTAAAGATGATAATACTGCGGTAAAGTTAATTACTTCAATTATACTACTAACTTCTCTCTTAAAATGGATTGAGTTATTCCAAGAACTTGCACTGAAAATCAGTAGTCGTGGGCCCTCGTTGTTCCATGGCATAGGTTGAGAGCTGTAGTTTATTGTACTGTCTGTAACCCAACTATGTAATGCTGAGATGACGAAATAAATCTTTTCTTTCTTTCTTTCTTTCTAAGCGGCTTAGTGGTTTAAACGTCTGGAATGGAAGTCCTGGATTCAAATCCAGTGGTTCACTTCTAATTTTCAAAGTCACGTGCGTATGCATGCAAAGTCTGAAGTTGATTATCGTTTGCTATGGTGAAGGAAAATATCGTAAGGAAACTTGCATTCGTGAGAAATCCTGTTAAAGTTCTCAAAGGTGTGTGAAGTCCACGCACTTGACCAGCGTGATGGTCTATGGCCTACAGGCCCCAGGTGTACCCTTCACGATATGAGTGGAGAGTCCAGTAGTGGGATAGTTATGGGTGGCACTGGTAACGTTATTCAACTTCAAGACGCGTGATCTTCATGATGGCGAGTCTACCATGTTGGCCAACTACCGAGTGGTATGCTTCACACAACTTCGAGAACTTCACGAGTAACTCTCAGAAGTGCAAATTCTTCTATAATTTCCTTCACCGTAGCACGTGATTAACTTCGAATAACTTTGAAAATTGTAACTCATGTAACCGCCCACTCATTTACTCTCTGACGGTATCTGTTGGTTAACTTCACCGATCACTTACAATCAACAAATCTCCTTCAAAATGCGTCTATCCTATCAAAACTTCAGAAAACGTCTTGAATAAATCAGGAAGCCAGAAGTATGACGTAAGCTTGGTTTCGTTTTGAGCTTGCCTTATACATTAACCCAAAGTGAGTTTGTTTCCCGAATTCACTTATTTGGATATTGTGCTTGTGAAAAGAATTTCGTAAATGTAATAGAAATGTTTATTTGATGACGAAATCCTTGCAAATTACATTGTCTCAAAGTTGCTTTCTTTTGCAAATATGTATTTACTGCCTACTAAATATGTATCTACATATGTATATGCCTATAAAAATAATTTGAATGGACTAAGCTATTTCAAATTTAAGACAGTTTGTCCTTCCCTAATTAATTTTATATTACAGTATTTAAACACCGCCATCTAGTGAAAAACATTATAATTAAATCCAATATTGTTTCACCACCAAGGACTTGTATTTCTAAAATAGTACATAAAACGCATGTTTCTGAAACCTACGAAATTGGTAGTGAGATTTTATAATAATTCATGCTTGAGGAATCTCGTTGATTATAAACATGCTTACAAATATTTGTTTCAAAATGTAAATTGACTTCAATTATTTATACAAATATTATAAAGAGGCAAGATTGGACTGTTTGTTTGAGGAAAATGGGCTCCGAAACAGCAAAGCCAATTTGAAAAATTCTTTTACCTTTAGAACCCTACATTATACCTATATTATGAACGTAGGATACAAAATATTTTCGAAAACGTTAGGGTTCCGTATGAAAATTTTGATATTGTAAAACAACGTGTGAAAAACATACAAAAAAAAATCCTTACATCTCGTACATTGCAAAAATTATTGATAATAGAGCAACGATGTACTACAGTTTTGTAGAGTACATTAATACCTACAAATAAGTTCCTGATACCATACGTCTAACTCTCACAGTTACGTCACAATAACTACATTTTTGTGATAACTGGTTTTTCCGAAGCGAAGACAGTTTCTAGTTTTTAAATAATTTTATATAAATAAAATAACGAAACTTTCTTCACACATACATACTTCGTGTGACGAGGGGTACCCCCACACTCTACTCCCTCCTACCTCAATAAATCAAGCGTGAACAGCATACGAGTAAGATAACGCGAAACAAAAGGGCGACATAAATAGGTATACAAACCGCTTGTAACTTCACTGTGACTTGTGTGTGTATAAAATGAGAAGATAAGGCTCCCGTGTATTTTAAATAAGACTTATGTAAAATTATAGTCTTTTAGGAATAATAATAGTGTTTGTAAACGTGCTCGGGGTTGCGTTTTAGGGTTATGTTCCAAACGGGATCCTAGTACTAAGATTTCGCTGGAGCGTTAACCCTGTGGTTGGATTGTATGCGAAAAAATTAAGCAACCGCGGGCGCGGTCGGTAGGAGGATTGGTAACCGGGATGGGATTGTGATAAAAAATTATCAATGTTTTCGTGTTTCGGTGGGCACATAAATCCGTCGGTCCCGGTTGTTATCGATGGATTAGTTGTATCAGAGGCCTTTGGGCAGCATAAAACATCCAATATTTTGGTTGGCCACAAACCCTTCCACCATCGACGGTGGAGTATCGTGATGGTATACTTTGACATGAGAAGAGATTCGTGCACAGTAATGAGCAGTCAATGGATTGAAGCCAATATTTTAATTTTGTAATTTAATGTATTTTCAATGCATTTTTGCATAAAATAATATCTTTTTGCACTCCTTCTCCGTGGAAACTTTTACAGCCCATAATTTCATCGTCCTCCGATGCGTAATACTCATAAAAAGTATATAAAGTTCACAGATATAATACATAAATAAAATTATACTTATAATAGCAATTTGTATCAAAATTAAAAAAATAGCAACAAAACTACATATTTATTAAAAGTCATGACCGCTATAAACGTAACATTCTATAAAGAAACCTATTACGCAGGACATAAAAGAAACGAGTATAAATCAGAGCCGTCGGCCATTACGTGGCTAGCGTTATTGTACACGCTCCGTCACGTTTGCGACACGAATGTGACAAAATAAGCGTCTATTATTGGGCACACCCTGTATTACTGCGAATATAACGCTTCAGGAGCTTGACAAATTAACAGATTCGATGTATATGGTTTTTGTAGCAATAAGGAACAAAGTCTTGTCAAAGATTTGGGGTGATCAGATTTTAGGGAGGTCATGGCAAAGATTTTTAGGATGGGGTGATCAGATTTAAAGAAGAGTCCATCGGTTTTGACCCCAAATCAGTTTTTAATCTGGATACAATTTAATAGAAGCGTTCATAGTCCAGGCTTATTTTGATTGTAAACGATACAAAAAGTTAACCAGCACCGGACGTGGTCGGTAAGAGGATTGGTGAACGCTAATGGCAAAAAAAATCCTGACGGCCTCCATTGCTTCGGAAGGCACGTAAAAGCCATCGATGTCGGTTGTTATGGTTTGATAGCAATCGTTAAACCATTTCGGCCTTCGAACGGTATAAAAACTTCCGACACCTCGGTTAGCCACTAGCCTCCGGCTAAAGCCCACAACCTGTTGATGCCTTAGGAGTTTTAGACAAGCTTTAAGTGTATTACTTTTGTAGCTAATTGTGAAGCAATGGAATATGAAGAATTAGGGAAGGTCTGAATAATTTTGCGAGGGAATCATATTTCATCTTTTTAGGAAATTAGATCCATTCCCTGTAATATTGAGGGGGCCATGAACCCTAGGATTGCCTAGGCATCATAGCTGGGGTATTGTCTGTCTTACTCTTTTCGATTTTCCCTCATTACGAAGAACCGTAACTCTATGGCAAAGCTTACTGAATCTCTTGTCTACTTGTGACGATCAAGCTTGATGAAGTGACGTGTTCACTGGCACCTAGAGATGTCTGGTACATCGGACCATCTGAAAGAACTGCGATCCCAAAGTCTCGTGCTCTTAATTTTACCTCTCAACAGTTCCTGCATATTTTCACGCGGTCGTCTTGCAATTTGTCTGAAGTGTTTGAAAATGCGGTCGTCTGAATTTGTTTTATCGATCTATCCTTGTCTACTCTAAAAGGTTTCCGAGGTAAGAATAGTACAATTTGCTCAGAATAAAGCCTGACATGTTCAATATTGTTTAATTGAATATCTAAAAACCAATTAGTAGATTATCGAGGCCTATTTGATGTCCAATACGTTGGTCATAAAATAATTGCTAGCATATTCCTAATTTAACTTCGTTCGTGGTTCTTTCAAACCAAAAATCTACGTAACTTTGTTTTATTGAGCATATAAATTACAAGGATTCAAGCGAATTCCTAGAGGTATAAAAAGGCAATTTAAGCACAAATAATACTTACTAACACACAACCACCTCGTTCGACCGCTGAACAACGAATGCCGCTACCTAGTGTCATCTCAGTAGGTACTTAGTCTTACCTGAAAAAAAAACGAATTCCTTTTAATTGTTATTACATTGGTATTCCTTAATTGTACAAAAACTTACAGTTTACCTATTCTCTTTCTCTCTTAATAGTCAATTAACTCCTCTGTCCTCCTTTTTTTCTTCTCGTCCTTCTGTCACCCGTCCTAAACTGGTATGTTGTTGGTGTATCTGGGATCAATTGTTGTCGATATTTGTCCCAGTTGATTAGCAATGTACCGTTGGCCTTGTTACTTTTCTTCCCCGCGTACGCTGGTTTACTTCCTTCCTTCTTGGCTGGCAACATATTAGTTACACCCCAGTCGGGTGACATTAATATCCGATGATCACTTACCATCAGGTGACCGTTCTGCTCGTTTACCTGCTTATTACATAAAAAGTGAAGATTACTTTTAATAAAATAACATAATATCCTTTTTTTTACCCATTCTTATCTCAATATCTTTATATTACATTCATAAATTGAACCCACAGTAATTTAGTCATTGCTGCGGTTAACGCCTGCCTTCAGGAAATCCAATATCGTACCTATTATATTACGCGATAAAATTGAATTGGTAATTTGGCCACAACAGGCTGTATTAACATGAACAACAAATGTAAATGCATCGCAGTGGCCAAATTGACAATTCAATCTCGAATCACTATAGTGCTATATCGAATATCGAACGTCGAAAGCAATTAATACCATCAGCGTAGCGTTGTAAAGCTTTAACCTACTATTGACTTGTAAACTGAATAAATTCATCTAATATTTATGTTAAAATATTGGCCCTCGTCGTCGAATCTAGTATTACAGTAACAGTGTTCTTGTCTAATAATACACGCGCATACAGCCTTCTAATATTAGTCTTAGAAAGTTTTTGTCTAGTACAGTATACAGACTCCAATGCGAATTGGTGGAGGGGTTAGTTAGTTAGTTAATTAGACTAAATTAAATTCATTTTCATCCGTTATCTCTGTTGAGACTTATGAAAATGACGCAGTCGTAAAATGAATTTTACTAAATGCCTTTCTGTGAAAATTCCTCATCTGCAGTATGGTATCAATTCTCATTTATCAACAAACGGGGCCATAGCATTTCGTATTCATTATCAATACGTCGGACACAATATCCACCGCAGACCACAACTGGCGACCATAATTCTGAACATGATAAAGTTCAGTACCTGTTTTGTTATTTCAAAGTACCCTCGCCTTGTTATATTGGCATGTGATTAAACCGGATCTCGAAACGCTTTCTGCTCTGATGTACTTTAAAAGAAAACTCCCGAGTCGATTTCAAAATTGGTAAAATTTATTTTTAAATTAAACCAGACCAGTTGGATCGTATTAACTTGTATTTTGAAGCCTAAAGAATACAAGCTTGAAAGGAACAGTTAGAAAATATAGCTTTGAAATTCTTTCAGTAATACCCTCAAACGTTTCTAGAAACTTGCTACGAGTATTGTACCGATAGTTAAATTAAAAATAGTATTATTGAAGCACCTACATCTATTTAAATTTTATTATTGTACTACCTACATTTAATTTAAAAAGAACAGCTAGGATCTAGCTTTATATTTAACATCTTTAAGCGGTACTTTTTTGATATTGTTATTGTATCTGTAGTCCCTACTAATATTAAAATGTGGAAACAACTCTGTGTTTTTGTACCATTTCACACTTTGGTCTGATTTTGAGGAAACTTGGTACAGGTGTTGAAGAGTGGTGTTGAAAGGGGCGTTAAAGATGGGTGCACCCAGGAACGAATTTACGGAGAAAAACTAGTTAAGAATAAAAATAAAGCAGAAATTACAAGTCTTACAAAAATTAATAACTGGAAAGACACAAAATGTTTAGAGTCTACCAAAATAAACTTCTAAAATCCAGGTAAATTAAATTTTAAAATAACAATAGTTCAAGTATGTAGGTCACACAAACGTGAAAGCTAGTACCAGGTACAAAGAAACTCGTATAACTTGATTTACAGAGCCAACGTTCAGAGGCAATCGTGGTGTTTGCGGAAATTTGTTCGAAGACAAGCGATTTTTTAAGCCCAAGACGTGAGAGGAAAGCAGGGAGTTTTTCTTCGAGCCATTCACTAACGAATGTCTATAAGCACGTACGGTATGGCCTTTTGACTGGCCTGTTGGTCTTGTGGTTAGTGAACCTGACTGCTTTGCCGAAGGTCGTAGGTTTCATTTCTGTCTAGGGCAAACTGTTTGTGATGAGCAGAAATGTTTGCTCTGTGTGTCTAGGTGTCAAAAAGGTATTTAAAATATATATGTATGTATGTTTATCCGTTGTCTTTTCAACATAGCTGACAGTTTAGGGTCAGATAGCCGTGTATGAGTCGAAAGATATGTTTTTTTTTGCATATTGTTAATGCTTAACTTCAGACCCACCTGATGGTAAGTGGCGATGTAGTCTTAGATAGTCAAGCGCATTAACTTAGAAGAAGCCTATTCACTCTCGTCTTGAAGACGCCTACATTATACTTCAGCGGAAACACAGACGAATGGCTATTTGGAAAATGATACGAATTGAACAAGTGCGTTCAATGAACCGCTCTTAGCTCTGCGTATTGTGTCGATCGTACGTGATCCACCAAGTGAAGGAGTCGGTAAGATGTGTGACAGCTTGTACTATTAACATTATAAATGCGAAAGTTTGTGAGGATAGATAAATGTTTGAAACTCTATCACGTAAAAACCACACAACAGATCTGGATGAAATTTGGCACAGAGATAGATTATACTCTGTAATAATACATGTGCTTTTTTTATCAACGTACCCAGTACACGAGCGGAGCCACGTCGGAATATAGTGGCAATCGATAGATAGTCGTTAAGCTTCTGGCGGAATAGAAACTCACGCTTGCCGCACTGGAGCAGCGTGGTGGAGAGTGGTTGGAATTACCACGCCCGTTGATCATGTATCTCAAATGGAATACTTATGTAAGCCGTTGGCATGAGTAAGGCAAGTACACAAATGTAAATGTTGAATGAATACATTCGATGGTTGTTGTTCAGTTACGTTTGTTTCACGGCAGATGTCGCTTACGTTATAACTGGATATGAAATGAACCTGGATACGGATATGGATGGATATCCGTTTCGGTTACGTTTACGGAGCTCACGATTTGTAGTAGCTGACCGAAGCAAAACTAATATAAATTTAGTTTTAAATTATTACTAATTTACTAGTCTAACAAATTGAAATTCGTGGATAGCAATTAACTCATTATTTTCAACACTGCGTTTTAATGTTAATCTAATCAAAAATATACCTAAAAAATCAAAGCTGTTGTCAAGTTCCGCTGCTTTCAAGGGAAGCTTTAAATATGCGGCCACAAAATGTTGGAATAACTTACCGCCACCGCTATACAACTTAAACTTAAACTCCAGTAACACTTTCAGATATAGATACAAACAAATATTAATTAATGCGCATAAATCTATGTAATCATTTAAAACATATTCATATGTATAAGTATCAATGTATAAACGAATAGATATGTTGTAAGTATCGATACAATACAATATAAGTATATATGTATGTACATATATATTATTTATTTATGAGCAGGAATGTTTGTTCTGTGTGTCTGGGTATAAATATCTACATATATAAGTATGTGTTTAAGAATATTATATGTATGCCTATCCATTGTGTGATCACCATAGTAAGAATAAAACAATACCCTTACTACTTTAATTAAACAATACGCTCTCGCCCTGATCATTCTGCGCCCAACAGTTTAGGATCTCGTTGAAAATCAGCAGTTTTGATCGAAAATCAAAACATAATGCTGAACGAGTTTACTTT
>DWJZ01007449.1:0-12107 GCA_018249125.1 Asbolis capucinus
CACATCTATCGCCTCAGTGTGCTCAAGATTGGCTCTAAAAATATATCCTCATATCCATCGACAAGCTGGTTGATCTTGTGGTTAGTGAACCTGACTGTTACACCAAAAGTTGTGGGTTCGATTCCCACCAAGGTCAAACTTTTCTGTGAGGAGCAGGAATGTTTGTTCTGTGTGTCTGGGTGTAAATATGTATATAAGTATGTTTTTAAAAATATATATTTATGATTATCAGTTGACTGGTCACCATAGTACAAGCTAAGGCTTAGTTTGGGGTCAGATGGCCGTGTGTGAGTTGTACAAAAAGATATTTATTTATTTATATTTACTAAAAAAAATCATATGTACCTTTGTCTAAAAATTCTAAGCAATGTATTAAAAAGACTGTTTCTTTTAGATGCAACTGAAGGAACAGAATTTGATACCTTGGAATATTCACTTAAAGTTAAATGCACTACAAATAAGTCTCAACCAAAAGACTCCTACAGATCCGAGGATTTGTATGAAAATCATAGTGGTAAGTTTTTTATTGAGACAATAGACATATATTTTAATTACAATTCCAAACATCCTGGTTAAAGCTTATGGCATATCCATGTTTAAAGACATCTTAAAAACCCCTGATATGCACAATCTATCTATTCATCATATATGTCTGACCATTATATATATTATAAATATTTATTAATATACCATCATTTGGGCAGTTCCTTTTAGCCTAATGGTTAGCTGGTAGAAAATGCAGTAAACATTAAGCTCGCCCTATTATATAAGTGGGCAATAAAGGCTAAATAAATAAGTAAATAATACCTTCAGTATATTTTGAAATCATCACCTGTAGTATTAATGCAAGGTTGGAGGCACTTAGTTTTATTAGTTTCAAAAGAAACTACTTGCTGTTATTATTGCGCTGATTTGCACACCAATATTTCATAAGCAAGCAATAAAATGTACATTCAGCCCTTCTCTGCTCAATTCCACTTTTATGCAATAAAATCTAAAATTATTTAACTTATTTAAAAAGTATATGAAATTAGTACCATTTGTATATTTAGTCATTTGGTAATTTTTCGAATTTCCCTTCTCTATTTTTTTTATAGTTTACTCATCACAAATAAAATGGTCTCCCATTGGTAATCAAGCCTCAGTTCACAAGGAAGTTGATGTAGGGCCTGTTCATGGTGACATCCTTATATCAAAAATGCGTCCAGGTCACGAATTAGATCTACACTTGGTAGCAGTTAAAGGCATTGGGAAAGACCATGCTAAATTCTCTCCAGTGGGTAAGTATTATGCTACATTTATATTATGTAGATGTATCTTTAAACATAGATCTCAGACATTATCTTAACACATGAATTCTGGATTTTCGCATTAGAATAGGATTCAAAATTATTATTTAATTTGGTTCTGTTATTGGATGTGGAGAGGAATAACACATATCACAAAGAAAAAAATCATAATTGGTGTATTCGAAAATATTGAAAACATCATGCAGTATCAAAAAAATGGTAATTCTGCAATTATTGTTTTGAGAAGGAATTTAGCTTAATGAAAAACATTGTTTCAGCAACTGCATCTTACCGTCTACTACCTGACATAACTCTTACACGAGATGTAACTGGTGGTGAAGCAACGTTGCTGCAGAGCTGTTTCTCTCCAGGAGTCATTAGTATTGATTCAGATGGCAAAGCTTTTGTCCGTGAAGCCCGCTATGACTGCTGCAGCAGGAATGTGTATAGATATGACGATATAAAGGATGCTGTAGTACTCAGCCGCATAAGAGATCACTTCATATGTAAGTTTTAAATTTAGATTCCTTACTTGTATACTAAGTACTTAATTAAGTCTGTTAGTCCTTTCAATTAGGAATTGCTATTTTATGAATTGAAGATATCCCAGTCATCTTACAAGAGTATTATTATGCAAGATATCTCAAACTAACAAATCCCTCATTTTAATTCTATAATACAAAGTATCTGTAAGCTTTTGTGCAGGTTAAATGTTTATTATTCAATTGGAAAATATTTGAACATTAAAGGACTGCTTTCTAATTGAACAATATAATATCCATTTCAACCCTCACTTGTACTTAGTAACAGTGTTATTAAATTCTATTTATCTCAGGCTTATCCCTGAATGGTAAGAAACTCGGTTAAATATCATGCTAATACAGAAGAAAAAGCATAACATTTAGGGCCTTAATGGCAAATTTGATTTTCTTTGATTAAATGCATAATACTCTGTGAAACAAACTTTTTCAACAACAATAAGTACATTAGTCAGGTTTCAGAGGATGCAGCATCCCTTTCTCCCTTATACTCATGTCACAGGATATATTCAGGTCCTGCAAGCAGTCATGATTACTTCAGTCTAGTTCTGTCATGCTTAAAAGATGCACAAATAAAAACTTATTAATCTGGTACTATTTGAAAATAGGTATTGACATTGTTTATTATCTCTCAATATAAAATACATATTTTGTTTGTTTCAGTTAACGTTGAGTCTGTTGGAGCGATGTCCCCTAATGTCATATTTGTTGAGGCTGTGAAAATATTAAGAGACAAATGTAAATCATTGTTAGATGAATTAAATAATTTTAAGTGATCAAAATTTTACTTTTAATTTCACATTTATATACACAAATACATAAAAATTTCATACAGGTCTATGGATGACCATCATTATAGGTTGGAATTACTACTACTTGATTTGAGCCACAAGTTCTATCTCAATCCTAATAAAAATGAAAATTAGCTATGCGATAATACTCACAAATACTACTAACAAAATCAGATTCAGAGTTTTCAAGTCAAATTCAACATATTTCTTATTATCTGCAAGTTTACTCATATTATATTTTACAAATATACCCACAGCAGGAAATGCATTAACTTATGCAATAGACAGAGCAACAGCACATAAAGAGCACACCGGAAACATATATGCAAATTGAATGTTCTTTATGATTATACATTTATGAGATTATAATTGAAGATAATATTAGCACTGAGATCAGTGTTGTATGTAATGGAGATAGGATATATTGCTAGTACATACAAAGATACAATATCCCAAAAACCTCACACATTATGATACAAAACACACATTGCCAAGTTTAACCAAAGCAATCATATTCTCACATGGTCTATAAATTTGAAGTTTTCTTTGTCAAGAATAATTTATTGTACTCATTGTAAATCGCAAAGCCAAAATTTTTCAACAATAATGAAGAGAAGTCCACAAAAATTACTACTCATCCAATATTAGATAAAGAAAGTATCCTAAAACCAAAAATATTTTATTTTGAAGTGGCATTATATTTTGCCAATATAGCCCTAATATTTGATCAACTAAATTTACAATTTTTTAGTTGCCTTACCTCAAACTAGCATAAATATTGATGCATTTTAAGTTGTAAACAAGGTCATTTTTGGAAAATATGTATATTCTTAATTAGGTTAATATTATAATGACTTAATTTAAACACAAAATAATATAACAAGACCACTAAATACATAACTTAAACTTAGATAGGGTATTTTATATCTAGAGAACTATTTACAATCATGAAATTCTTAATAATGATCTAATTTCAAACTTACTGCCATTTTCAGAGCTTACAAATTCAGGAAAGTATGGAAAAAATTTGCAGAACAATTTGTACAACAAAAGAGTAGAACAATTTAATTTCAGCACTTTAAAATTTAACATTTACGTAATACGAACTGTTTAATTCTAAGTAAACCTGTTTGATTTTTGAATGAATTTAAAAATACTAAGATTGTGTTATATACCCAAAACAAATAGTATTTTACCCAATAGGTTTATTTAAAACTAAACATGAACAAAGGATAACAATACATAGTAATCATCTAAGCTATAGTAATATTAAGTTACATAAATAACACATAATTTAGCAAATATTCAAGTCAATTTATCGCTGAACTGATGATATAGTGGCTCTTAATACTTGCAATTTTCATCTCATTTAACATGAAATCAGCTTGGATGCCATGTTAAAAAGAATTAGAAATTAACATTAACATGGAATTTCGTGCTAACTGCAGATCCATCAACCTAAGCATAAAACTATTCATTAAGAGAACGATTTGAATTGCTACTTGATGTATCACAAAGACTGACATAACAACCACGTCCCACTCTGGCTCTTCTCTGTCCTTTCAGCATATTTGCTGCATGCTCTATACGCATTACAATTCTGTGTTGGTTCTCCAGTCGTTCTAAGCACTTTTTGCAAATCGTTTTGGGCAATGGATCAGAACGCGATACCTGAAAATAAGTAACTACGTTTACAAAGGGAAAAATATTTTATAGAGATTGTTATGTCAATTCTAAGATTATAGTGATACTTTGTGACAATGAATATAAAAAATTGGTGACTTACGTTAATGGAGAGATATCTATTGATTTTTTCAGAAATACATAAACGTATGCCTTCTTCTCCATAAATGTGGAGCACAACACGATGCATTTCAGAACATAATCGACAAATGAATCCAGTCAAAACACCTCTATCCAAACTCCCCATTGTGATTTTTAGTTAACGATTGAACAACACCGTAATTACATCAGCGAATTAAACAGAAAAATAACAACAATAGTTCTTTATTTCTATCAAAAAGCAGTATGGCAGCATTGGCAACAACAAGCATGAAGCTTTTTTTTTACCAAATCTCTCGACAGGCCTTGACTCTGACGCAATGCTATTAAGAATTACCATCGGCTAGATACCATAGATAATTTATTTGTCCTTTCATTATTAGTTTATTAATCCCGTTTATTTAATTTATCATTGATCCATTAATTCTTAAAATTATGAAGGGAAGTAAAAAAATACAGATGAAATTCAAATAATGTTAACTTTCAGATACAAATCAAATCTCGATCTCACGATGTGGGGATGAAGACTATTGAAAATGAAAACTATTTCACGAAATACGCTAAGAGGTTGCGGGCATTGACTAGATGTCAATATTTTAAAATCATCTCCTTCGTTCACATTTTTCAGCATACATTAATTGTTCTCATAGACATCTAAACGAGATGCAAAAATAGAAAAAAATAAAACAAGTTAACGATAATAATATTTATTTCTTTGTTAACGTTACAACTATAATATGTAGGTAGAATATAAATTAATAATAGAACCAAAAAAAATATATAGTCTCTTATTGCACATTACTATTTATTAATAATTTTTCGATTCTTGAGTCATTTTTGTGAATGGAAATTTTGAGATCAGTTATTTTTTCATGTCTTTCTTCCATTTCTGCATTGAGTTGTTTAAGTTTTGCGTGGAAAGGTAATAAAGCTTCATTAGTTGCACTAAAATAAGAAATGTGTTATTTTATTATGACATCCAATTTGATTCATATACAGTTAGATATAGTAATTTAATTTGATAATAGATCAGAGTAAAAACATGTCCAGGGGATAGATGATAATTATTAAACTACAAATATAAAATAATCCTAAATCATTGCTTAGATACATTTCGATACTAGGAAATACAAGTAGGTTTGTATTTTGATTCGATACCAAGTATTGATGGCATCGCAGTAGTCGAGTATTATCAAAGGATGATTTCTGTACTCCTGATATGAGTAGGTATCGATACTTTGTTGTTATCGAAATATCCCTAGCCCCACTCTTTAAGCGGTTCTCGAGTGAAATTTGGCGGAGGGCTTAGTGACGAATTTTCCAAAAGTACAAATACAAATTTTATGGAGCTAAATAAATTAGTTATCATAATAATCACGTACTTTTTCTGCGTTAATAAATCCTTCGATGTTTCTTCGTATAGTTCCGTCCAATGCTGCAATTCTTGGCGCATAACCTCAACATCCTCTTGAATATGATCCAACAATTTACCGAGAGGATTAGCTATGCGGGACATTGCTTGGACGCTAAACTTTAGTTGTTCCATTTCCTGTATAAAAATATCCGGTGTTTTTTGCGCTCCGAACTGCCATTCCTGAAAAACAAGTTTCATTGTTTTATATATTATCTTCGATTATATATATTATCTTCGAGACTTGTAGAGTCGTGTTATATCTTAAAAAATCTTAAATTATCTCTCCTTCTAAAGTCAAAGATGACAAGGATGTTTGGGAATAATACAATGTATTCACATTAACATAGATTGTTCTTTTATAAAAATTTGTATTCAATTTATGTATTTTTTTAAAGATGTATCGAGGAGTTCCTTTCGCCGTTTCTCCTCCTTTCCGAAATGGTGATAGATTACAAAAAATTACGATCTTAAATGTATTGGAAATATCTACAAATACTGCTACGCGCACTTCTAATTTTCAAAGTTCTGTGCGTGTTAGAAAGTTGATTATCACTTGAATGTAAGTACATGTCTCAGTACCGGGTATTTAAAATTATTACATATGTTATAACATAATTGGTAGGATTGTACTGTAGTGAACTAGAATACCGACTTGAATAACTGACTTACAAATTATTATCATAGGCATTATTAGAGATTAAAAACTCACAATTTCAGTTTTCCCAGATGCCTGAGAAAATTCTCTTTGAGAATCCAAAATTTGTTTAACCAAGTGACTATTTTCATTAGTCGCTAAATTATTTTGACCTTGATTTTGTAAGCTTTCCGATAAATCCTTTGTTAAATTAGTTTCGATTATGATACTTGTGTCCTCTTCCTAAAAAAATTATAGCACTGTGAGAGTATATAATTTTATTAACAGTTTTATAATCGCAAATACATGTATCAAAATACTTTCCTCTTCCTGTAACGTGTTTTCGCTAATAATGTTGACTTTTCCTAATACTATATTTTCTGCGTCAGTCATCACATTATCACTTTTGTCTTTAATTCGTGGGGCTCCTGGTCTTGATCGCACGCTAGATGGTCTGATAATACTTTTATCAACATTGTTTCTAGTTGTAATGTTATTAAATTTTTCAGATTCATCCCTATAAACTTCCGAACTGACTGCAGGATTTAAATTATGAGATAGATTTTTGATTTCTTCATTTTTTGATTGTTGAATAGATTGATTTTTAACATCTTCATAGTCAACTTTTTCTTTACTAGAAGTATTGAAATTGCTGGCAATATTTTCTTCTTTGTTTATTTCCAATATTTTTTCATGATCGTTGACCCCTTTGTTTTCGTCATTGTTAGCTGAACTTGGTTTATTAGTGCTTTTACTACAGTCTAACACTAGTTGTTCTTCACTATGGCTCGATACTGTATTTAATACATCTTTTTTTATTGTGTCTGATTCCAATATCTGTTCATTAAAACTGAATTCTTTATCTGAGGTAATAGCATTTTCATTTAATTTAAGTTCTTGTTCACTATGATTTGGAAAAATGTCTTCAGGATTTTGGTTATTTGGTGTAGTTTTTTGCTCGTTGGTAAGTTTTTTCTTTCCATCTGGTTGTGGTTTATCTGTTGGTTTTTTATTAGATGGTTTAGATAAAGCCTTTTTCGGCGGTGATTCCTTTTTATGTATCGATATGTCTTTCGTCTTTGTTTTGTTATGGGATTGTCCATCTTTCTCATTGGTGACCAGCTTTTCGCTACTTCTCGATGCAAGCGATTTTGGTTCAGTGTTTTTTTTCAATATTTTAACATTTTCTTTACTTTTTTTATTATTAGGTGGAGATATTTTGACCCCTGATTTAAATTGTTTAACTGCATCATCTGATGATATATCGTTCTCTAACGCGTGAGCAAGACACTGTAACAATTCATTTGTTTTTTCTGGCTCTTGTCCAGCAACTATTTTAGATGGCTTTACTGTTAATTGTTTACCTGTTGCTAAACCTGTTAAACAATGGCATAATTAGAAAATGTAAGCTTCAAATCAATATAGAGTTAGTAGCTATCACCTTTCTAATAATTGTAATAATTACACGATATCAATTACGTTACGTAATAAATTTAAGGATATAAAAAATATAGAAAGTAGTTTTGCATACATGCAGGTCTAAAAACTACCAGATCTAATCTATACTTACTTACAACTGTTATAACTTTATTTAGAAACGATATTTTACTTTCCCTGTCTTTTACGTTTTCTGAAATCAGTTCATTTTCTTCAAACAAGCCTTCAAAAAATCCTTTACTCTTCAATACCTATAGATGACAAAATTCTATTAAACATACTTACGATTAAGAAATAAATTGTTATTCCCGTTGCCAAAGTGGCTTAAAATTATGAATTCAGCGAATACATTCTTTAAATAACAAACATTGTTGCTCTATAAGGGTGGCCTAGAATACTGAAAGCGTTCTAAGATGCGATAAAAAGTAATAGTTAACAAGTTACGTTATAAGCAGGCAAACGGGCAGATCTGTCAGTTGATGGTAAGTGAACATCGCTGCCCACGAACATTAAAACACCAGGACTGCGCTGTCAATTAAGTGTTGTCTGCCAGAAAGGAAGAAATAGACCCGCACACGCGAGGAAGAGAATGGAAATAAGAGAAGCAGGACATCGAAACAAGCAGAATCAATAAATACTGACCACACACATACCTACAATATTCTACTTCACGACGAGTAACAGAAAAAGAATAGAAATGAGAATGATTAAAGGACAAGGAGAAAAAGAGGAGAAATGGGATGGGATGGATTTCACCTTCCAGCCAGAAAACGACGAAACATTTTGCGGCCGATTTTTTTTATGTGATAAGTAGGCAGGATAGTAAGTTATCACCGCCGCCCATGGACTTTAAGAACACCAGATTTGGATGTTACTAACGCGTTGTCTGCCAGGAAGGAAGTAATAGACCCGTATACACACTCGTATACACAGGGAAGAGAAAGAACTAGGGGAAGCGGTACATTGCCAAAGCAACTGGGATCAATAACGACAACAACTGACCCTTGGTACACCAACATCATACCACTTTAGAACGGGAGACAGAAGAAGAATGGGGAGGAGGATGGACGAAGGACGGGGAGAAACAGAGGAGACGACATCCTAGTCTGCCAGTATAAGATTGGGGCTTGTATTCTAGGCCGCTAGACACGGCCAAAAAGAGCGGCCAAGATGTAAATAATACTAAACTAAAATTAACCGCAAAGAAGATCCCTACAAACCTAATTACTGATTATTATACGCTCGAAAATGCGGCCGGACGCAGCCTCAGCAACAACTAGAATAATAACCGCCTTGGTAACATGGCTACAGAACATTATAAATGGCCTGGCTTTCGCCCGCGGCCACGCTGGCGTGATGTGCTGATAAACAGTAGCCTAAGTTATTCTACACTTCAATCTATCTCTCTACTAAACTTCATCCAGTTGAAATTTTTGCGTAAAAGAGTAACATCGATCCATCCTCACAATAATTCGCATACAAAATATAAGTAGAACTATAAGTTATATAACAATTACGAGGCTCATTAAGCCTCGTCATCATGGTACGTTCAATCAATACTTACAGCTGTCACAATGTCATGCAAGAAACGAAAAGGTGGTTTTCGTAATAGTTTATCAGTCAACGGTGGACGTTTTACATATTTTCCTAATGATAATTGGGTATTTTTTATAACCGTGGCGTCTAATTCGTCTCCCATTATTTATAATTCTTATTATACGTCATTCTATGTGTTCCTGTAAAAATATAATTGTTATTACTTATTAAATACAACGTAGAGATTAAGTGTTTGTAGTGATTACGTTATGTGACTGAAAAAGTAGATTCCTTTATTTTTATGATTAGGTACATTACCTTTATACAATAAAAAATGAAAAGAGCGACGACTACAATCGAAAGATGCACTACACGTTGTTTGTTTATGTTTACTAATCGTTGTTTCCATAGAAACGAGAATGACATGTGACATCGATCGCCGACACAAGGGCTCAGCGACAGTGATCAGCCGAACCTGCGGAAAGGGAATCAAAATACATAGAGCATCGCAACAAAATTGCTGCAGTGCGCGATATCAGACATCAAAGCAAGAAGCTGGAGCGCACTCGTGGAAGATCTCGACCGCAACTCGTGGGAACAGCTCTTAAAGGGCCGTGTTGGGAAAGTTGCGTCCATGGGTGCCTCCTCTGACAGAAACATTTCACCCCTTTTCGTGGACATGTTTGTCGACTGTTTGTTTTCGGCAATAGCCGAAGAATCGGGCCCAGCACGGTGGTCGTCAACGACGTGGTTAAATAATGGGCAGTATCAGAAGGCGAAATCCTTGCCGCCAGATACATGCTGCTCCGAGGCCGGACGGAATCTCTGGTCTGGCAAGGGTCTCAGTGCTGCCAGTGCTGGGGGGAAACTGCATCGACTATTAACCGCCCGTCTTCGCCAAGGAACATCTCGTTGCAGTGGAGGAATACGAAGATGGTCTTCTGCACAAGCCGGGTCGGCCACAGGACTCCCCCTCGGCAAACAAACTCATTTGCCTGCTGGACGAATCGAAGAGGATTATGTCCTCTCGATCAGTCAGCGACACCTTGCGTGCCACGGTCCGAACCTGTCTGAAAACCAGTTCGGCTTCCAGCAGCAACGCTTGAAAGAAGACGCTATCCTTCGTGTCCAGACGCTTACAGAGCAGGCCGTATCCCAAGGTAGAGTAGGACATGGATGTTTGGGTGAATATCTGAATAGGATAGGAAGGAAAGAGACGTCCTAATGTCATCACTATGGGAATGACGAGGACTCCGCTCAGCATACGCTGAAGCCTGGCCTGGGAGTCGCACCGTCGGATCCTCGTCGAAAAGGTAGGACCATACCTCCAGGTGGTGGCCGTCATGGGACAAATGGTTCAGCGCAGATCAGCCTGGAACAGCATGATCTCCTTCTGCGTTAACGTGAGCACCCTGAATCGTCACGGAGAAGGAATCGCCGCAGGTGCACGTGACGCCAACCGGCGCGAAGTCCCTGATAGCTGGGGGCGATACAGCTACATGAAGGAAGAGTGCTCTGAGGGTCGCAGGTGGTGAGAGTAGGTGCTAAAAACCATCCAGCAAGCGACTCCGGGAAAGACCGCGCTGTGTGTGTGGCTATGCAGAGTCGTAAAGTAGAAATACTCAGAGACGGCCTCGAATAGAGCATCGCGCTGCGGAGTCCGATCGTGTTCCTTGTGACATCCTGGAGTCTTTACAGAGGGTAAAGATAGTCCACCGGGGGGAGTTTTAATGAGTTAAAATCCCACATATCCCCGCAGTTGTCCCAAAGTGCCGGGCACTTTTTGAAGGTTTCCCCCTCGATTAAAAAAAGCGGTTGCAAGCAGCATCGTCTTATTAGAGCCAATTTTTGCGGAATTTTGTTTATAGTACCCGTTAAACTCATACTAAGTATAGCCAGTACGAGTACGTGTAAATACTCGTTCCGAAGACTGGTGCCACAAGTATATAGGAGTACATGTTTTTAGCCGTAATTAAAGTATTTACTTTTTGAGTTCGTACCGTTGTTCCGTACTCCAGGTGGTACGAAGTGTAAAATATATGTGAGGCTATTCATCTACAGTTACTTCACGTCCTTGTTTGAGTTTAATTAGAGTTACACTATTTATCTCATTTGTAAATGATATCCAGAGTTTATTAATTTTGTTTATTATTAATAGAATAACTCAATGCATACAATTTATAGTACAAATAGATAATATGATTAGATTCGTAATAATATGACTAGATTCGTAAAATTTGTCATATGTGAAAGTATGTTGTTTAATTGCTCTTTTTAATCAGGATAATAAAAACCATTATTTGAGTTTTAAAAATGATATTTTATTTATACAGAGTTTCAATGCGTGAGTGAGACGGGCACTTAATTTTTTTAACTTAACTTTATATACTAATTAAATAAAATGTAAAAATGTAGGCCTCTGTGATGCAGTACCCAAAATATTGGCAGCGTTTCCTCTCTGTATAGAATTATATATTGAACGAGAAAACTGTCACCTCAGGGGTCGTTTATCTTTAATTTTTCGGTATATTAAACTTTCTGTATTCGATTTAGTAACCTGTTTTATCTCTAAATAAATCCTAATCATTTTGTTGCTGCTTCTCTGTTCTTAAAATAGGGCTACAATTTTTGTTGAAAAATCAACATACATATATTGACCAAAGGCTAATTGGTTACGCTAACCAA